>JALJCO010001652.1:0-82860 GCA_023101725.1 Atherinomorus stipes | reverse complement strand
ACCCCGCAACCCCCATCCCCACACGTATACCCCTATTCACTCACACACACATGGAGCGGGGCGCCCCCGGCCCCCCGGTGCAGTAACTAGACACCAGGCCGTGAAGACAAGCCCGACCCAGAAGAGAAGGCACGCCCCGCCAGCCAGGACCCCCCAGCGCCGAGCTGGGCCCCGGCCCAGGAGGCAGGGGCCACCCTGGGCACCAGGGCCCCACGGCTTCCCACCCCCACCCGCCCCAGGACGGCCGGACCACCCAGCGCCGGCAGACAGCCACCGGTCAGGGCCCTACCAGCGACCCGCCCACCGCCGCAGAGCAGCCCCAGCCGCTGACCCCCATCTCCCCCCACTGAGCTGGACACAGTCCTGCTCCCACGAGCGAGGACAGCCCAGATCCCACCCCAGAGAAACCTCCCGGGGACCCATAGCCATCAAGCACTCGCCAGCATCCAACCCCCAGAATGCTTTGGCCGCTCTTCTCCACCAACGTTAAGTGATGGAGCTAATCACAGGGGACCAGAGGGAGTGGAATTCATCTAACTGGTTCTTAGAGAGGCAGACATCGTCTCAATACTGATATGGTCTACTAAGAAATTCCTAAACTGGCTAATGCTCAGATTATTTTTGGATTTCCAGTTTACCAGGATAGTTTTCTTTGCAATACATAAGACAATAAGTATCATATGTGCATAGTTGGTTACCATGTTGATCTCATCCAAATCCCCCAGTAAACGCAGTGTGGGGGCACGCAGGAAAATGTTCAATGAAAAAAAGTGAAACTACCTGTTTTGTTCAAGTTTCTCAACTTATTTTCTATGGCAGAATGCCTAAACAAAGTCAAAAGTGAAATTTTGCAAGTGATCCTCAGACAAATCACAGAGATTTTAAAGGTGAAACCCAAACAAATATGAAACAAGGTTCTTTTAATTATTCTTCCCACTATAATAGTCTAGTTTTGGACTCAGCTGGGGAAGGTCACTGGTTCGGGATTAGACTTGGGAAGATCAATGGGTTGGGACTCGGCTGGAGAAGGTCACTGGTTCGGGATAGGAGCTTGGGAAGGTCAATGGTTTTGGACTCGGCTGGAGAAGGTCACTGGTTAGAGTTAGGCTGGGGAAGGTCAATGGTTTATGATTAGGCTGGGAAGGTCACTGGTTCGGAATTAGGCTGGGGAAGGACATTGGTTCAGGATTAGGTTTGGGAAGGTCACCGGTTAGAATTAGGCTCTGGAAGGTCAAGGGTTTGGGACTTGGCTGGAGATGGTCACTGATTCACGATTAGCCTGGGGAAGATCACTGGTTCACACCTAGGCTGGGGAAAAGTCACTGGTTCAGGCTTCCGGCGGGGAGGAGTCATGGTTCAGTTAGGCTTGGGAAGATCACTGGTTCAGGATTAAGTTTGGAAAGATCACCCGTTCCGAATTAGGCTCTGGAAGGTCAAAGGGTTGGGACTTGGCTGGAGATGGTCACTGATTCATGATTAGCCTGGGGAAGGTCACTGGTTCACACCTAGGCTGGGAAAAGTCACTGGTTCGGGCTTCAATGGGGAAGGTCACTGGTTCAGGATTAGGCTGGGAAAGATGGTTCAGGATTAGGCTGGGAGATAGTTTGGAGCTTTTTTGATTTACATGTTCTCCCGGGTATGTGTGAGTTCTCTCGGCATACTTTAGCTTCGTTCCAGTTACCTATTGCATGTATGTTTGATACACAGGTCTTCCTTGTATATAAATTTGTATAAATAAACATTAGAAAAAAAAAACAATCAGAGCCACAACACTAAATGTCCTCTTAATCTAACCAGTTCATAATTGTTTTTTCAGCCAGTCTCTCGACGCCCAGCATCACTATAAATCCTGCTGCTGAGGCTACCTGGGGACAGGACATCAGCATCACTTATGTCCAATCCCGCTGTACTCTTAGGGGGAGAATTTATCCTTGAAAGACCTTCAGGGTCATTCAGACAGACTAAAACATCAGGAGCCACCTCTGCAGCCTCCAACATCCCAAAGTGAACTTTGATAATGAGGGGTTGTATCGGTGTCAGTATGTGAAAACCATTTCAAGCAGAAGTTTTCCTCCCCCGTCAGTGACACTGTTCTTGTCACGGTTACTGGTAAGAGATAAAAGTAGATATTTATTACAGAAGCTGACTGTGACAGGGTTATTTATAGTTAAAAGACCTGAAAAATCTCAAAGATGATTACTGACAGCACATTTATTGCTTTAACATGTCTTCAGTAACCTTCCCGAAGCCCAGCATCTCCATGACTCCTACTGGTGAGGTTCCCTGGAGCCACAGAAGGTTGGAATCACATGTACAGTCTCAACTCAGGTTTTAGGTGGAACATTCATCCTGTCGCAGACCAGAGGTTCGTTCAGGAAGACTGAAACATCAGAGACAAACTCTGTCACCTTCTGGATCCATAAAGCAGACTTCAAATATGAAGGATGGTACCAGTGTCAGTATCAGAAAAGTGTCTCCAGTCGTGTCTTTAGATCACCGCTGAGTGACCCCGTCAGACTTTCCATCACTGGTAAGAGAAACAACTAAACAAGATAGAAGTGATGAAATAACACAAACCAACATTGTAGCAGTGCCATAAAATCAGTCTGTACATGGAATATCAGTTGATAGATTCTGTCAGAGAAAACTGCAATCTTTTGTTCCAGAAGTTTGTTATGAGACTAAAATGTCAGCTTTGGGTCCCTCTGCTGTGAGAAGGGATCTTCTGCTTTGATAAAAAGGGCCTTTGCTCTTCTGATCTGACCAGCAGTGATTGGAAGTCTAAATCCCGGCATACTCTGTGCAATTTTTGGCCGTTTTGAGCCAATTTTCAAGTCATGCGACAATTTTTGGTGATCGAGCCGACTCGATCGAGGTGGCAAATCGTGTGTCGTGCATCATGCAGTATACTAGGTGGGTCACGAGAGGCGATTGGGTCACGAGAGGCGATTCAAAATATCACACAGTGAGTCCAGGGCTTAAGATGAACCTGATTTTGCCTCCAGTTCAGATCTGTAGAGATGTTAGTATCTTTGTGCTAACTGTTTATTCTGCTTACGTATGGGTTGCAGTTGGTGGGGGTTAGGGACCTTGCTCGTGAGCTCCTGAGCAAGGTTCCTAACCTCCACCAACTGTCCACGAGCGCTTTAATTTGAAGCCCACTGCTCTCTGGTGAATGCAGGGATGGGTAAAATGCACAGCCTGAATTTCCCTGCTGGGATTATGATAAAAAACTAGAAACATTTTATTACCGCCTCACCATGCCCCTCACCCCCACCCCACTCCACCCCATCTTCTTCACCTGGAGCGGTGAGGTCTGACGAAGCAGCGCAATAACTTTCCTTCTGACCTCTAATGTTTATAATTCCAACTGTGGGGCTTAGCTTATGCCCTAAATAAACTAAATAAATAGGCTACTGTTGGTGTGTGGCACCGGGTCACCCCAGTGAATATACATATATATATATATATATATATATATATATGTATATATATATATATATATGTGTGTGTGTGTGTGCGTGTGTGTGCAGCGGTTAAAGTGGGATTTACATATACATATATATATATATGTATAACAAGTCAGTCATCAGTCAGTCATTTTCTGTACCACTTATCCAGTTCAGGGTCGCGGGGGTTGCTGGAGCCTATCCCAGCCATTATCAGGCGAGAGGCGGGGTACACCCTGGACAGGTTGCCAGTCTGTCGCATATATATATATATATATATATATATATATATATACACACACACACACACACACACACACACATATATATATATATATATATATATATATATATGCATATATAGTGAATGGTTGTGTGTCTCTCTCTGTGTTGGTCCTGCGCAGACTGGAGACCTGTCCAGGTGACCTGCTTCTCGCCTGATAATAGTTGGGACAGACTCCAGCAACCCTGATAGGCAGATAGGCAGAAAATGACTGACTGGCTAGATAAAATATAATCTTATAAAGCCCCAAACGCATACACACACATACACCCATATGCTGATATTGCTGCTGTTTTTTATTTATGTACTTGTGTTATCTTCTTCCCTTTTTCTATTTCCCTTTTCTTTCTTTTTATGTTAGAAAACATATTTCTCTTCACTCAGTTGATGGTTTGAGAGATTTTTTTTTTTGTCAATATTGATAAAATGAAATTGGAAAAAATCTCAAGATAATAAGATCACTTTGGTGCTAGCTGGAAACACCAGATTACAGCAACTATGCTAACCTATACTTTTCCTGAATTGACAGTCTATTAAAACAACCCTTACTGATCTTGCATTTCAGAAAGCACAGCAAGATTATTTGAATACAGAGAGTGCAGAATTATTTGGCAAATGAGTATTTTCACCACATCATCCTCTTTATGCATGTTGTTGTGGTCTAATGACATCAACACCCTATATCAGGTTTATTAGGCAAACAGAATTATTAGGCAACTTCCTTTCCTTTGGCAATGTGGGTCAGAAGAGGGACCAAAATGTGTGTAATTTTTGGTTTAAAAAGTCATGTGACCTCTGTGTTTGTCAGAAAGCTACAACTTTGGGCTTAAATGAAAGCTCTGGATGTCTCCTTCACAATGATACCAAACAACCATATATAGAATATTCATCACTTGGAAAATTATAGTCATTTCTAATATTGGGTGGTTAATCAATCATTATGCTAATTAATCAATAATTATGATAAATGGTAGCTTTTACAGCTTGACATCCAGCAGAAATGGATTCAGCGCCAAAAAATTCTGGAGGAACAACCAAGAAAACACTTTTACCCCTTTAATGGCTGCAGGGCTGCAGAATCCTGAAGTTCCAGTCCCGACTAACAACTGGATCTGATGATGTTTTAGCCTGGTTTTATCTGTCAGCTAGAGTCAGGATATTTTTGTAGTTTTTTTCTCAATGCGTTCGTTTTTATTTAGAAATTTACTTGTTTTTATCACCACAAATAAGCTGTTTCTGAACAGTATCAGTAAAAGAAACGCACTCTGGTGAAAGTGACTTTTGTTGTCTGGGGTTGTTTATAACATTCGTTAATATGATCATCTTCCTTCTCTGTTCTCTTTCTGTTCCAGTGAGACTGCAGAGGCCCAGCATCTCCCTGACCTCCCCTTCCTCAGGGCTGGTCTGGGGTCCTGACGATGCTGTGGTCACCAGGGGATCCAGTTTCACCTTCACCTGCTCCATCGTCTCCAGTTATACTCAGGGGCGTTTTTTCCTCATCCTCTCTTCCACCATCATGGACTCCAAGCCTGCGGTCAACAACTCGGCCTCCTTTAACTTCCCCGCAGCCGAGTACGACCACCAGGGAAACTACAGCTGTGTGTACGAGCTCACACTGTCTACACGGAGGTTCAACTCCCCCGAGGCAGCAGCCCTTACTGTCGTCATTAAATGTAAGTACAGCGTGTCATTGGCTGAATTTAGTTTAAGGGGAAGTGATTGACATACACACATGTGGACTTTGGTACAAATTAGAGACTAAAGGAGAAACTCACCGAAATGTGAACAAGAGTCAAAGCAAAACTCAGCAAGCAGGAAGTTCTTGTCATGCTTGTGAGTGAAAGAGAGAGAGACTATGCTGTATGCGCCAAGGTTATTATAGTTAATGAAAACTAACGAAAAATTAAAATTAAAATTGAAAAAACATTTTTGTTAACTGAGATAAAAATAAAAATGACAGTTTTTCAAAAAACAATAACTAACTGAAACTGTATTGTTTCTTTACGAAACTAACTAAAACTAACTGAACTGAGAAACAAAAAGTCAAAACTAAATAAAAACTGAAACTAATGAAAAAACCAAAACTATTATAACCTTTTTATACGCCCTCTTAGTCATACATGTTATTTCAGATGGTTCTCGCACTGCTTGTATTCCTCGTCATGTACGAGTACTACTATTATGTAAAGCAGACTTACGTGTAGGTTTACCTCACCTCGCCCTACTGGCCCGACGATACGTTTCACATTCTCAAAGAAGAGAGAACAAATGTGAGCAGCAAATATCATGTTTTATGTAAAATATCTTAAATTCGTTAAACTCAGAGGAAAGTTTATGCGGGCGCATTCACGAAGCTTTTTTAAATTTGAATCAGAGTCCGTTTGCTCAGAAAGTCTGCTTCGTTTGGGGGAGTTGTGAATGCGCAAGCAGACTCTGATCTGGAACAAACAGTCCACCGACAAACGCAGGTCTCGGTCCGATTCAAGCAGGAGCGCCTGCAGAGAATTTTTTTAGGGGTGGCCGCAGGATGGCCAGAGAAAAGAGCAGGGTGGCCAAGGGTTATTAAAGGATAACTTTTATTTCTTTCAACCTGGACCCTAGTTCTGGGAATTTATATGTGCATTTACTCACCAGTAACATTTCTGCATCACTGTGACTCCTTTGGATGCTACTGCATTTAGATTAGTCGTAGATCTGCATAATGGATGTGAAGGGTGCAGAATGAATGGGCCTCTATATAAGGCATTATCTGCAGCAACCTCCTTAATTTCACCAATACACTGCAAAAACTCAAATCTCAGCAAGTATATTTTTCTAATTTCTTGTCAAAATATCTCATCACACTCAAAATGAGACAAAATCACCTAAAGAGAATCATTTCAGTGAGATATAGGAACTTGTTTTAAGACGAATGCATCTTATTTCAAGAAATCTTATCAAGAAAATTTAACTTGTTCCATTGGCAGATTTTTTTGTTGTTGCTTATTACAAGCAAAAAAAAAACAAAAAAACATAAATAAATAGATACATAAAATCTTTTTTTTTTCTTTTTTTTTTTTAACTTATTTTAAGAGTGGCCAAGATTTTTTTTTTTGCTTGTAACAAGCAGTTCAATGTGTGTGTGTCATAAACAAATGACTTCACAAAACTTATATGACAACCTCACTCACACTGAACATGATAACTGAAGACGGCTATAATTGTCCTTAATTGTAATGTGAACAAACAAAACTGGGGTAGTGTGGTGTCGGCTCAATGAGGGCAGGGCTAAGTAGGAGCTAATGTGAAAGGGACATTGGAAACTGGTTGGGGCAGTTCTGGGTGGCACCTTCCTGGATGAATTTGCATAAGAAAGGCCGAGTTAATTAGGGAGTGACAAACCTGCGGGGAACTACGGCAGAAAATGTTAGATCTAGTGTAAGATTTTTATTTTTATTAGCTTATATAGATTTTACATTCAAATATAAGCAAAGCTGTGCCGTGTTTATGGTACATAAATGTTTATATAAATGATGTTTATCTTAATTATTTAGTGCTGGGGTGACCAGCCTTTTGTTCAGGTTGGCCATGGCCATCCCTGGCCACCCCTTGGGGGCACCACTGGATTCAAGTGAACCAAAGACAGGAAGCGGACTACAAATTCCATCGGCATTGTGGGTCAAACGTTGGACATCGTGGGTAAACGCTACGACAACAAACACACGTGTGGGACTGCAGGACTTATAAAGATGGTTCGTGGTCAGACGTGGAGTTACGAGGAAGTAAAAGCTTTAATCGACATTTGATCTGATGAAATCATATCCAGCTCCTCGTACAAAAATAATGTCCCTTCGTGGAGGAAACAGAAGTTGTGAGAACCTTCTTGTTCGTGCTTCTTGTCCTCGCCTACGGTGAGTCTAAATGCAGCGCCACCTGAGATTCTTTGCCCATTTGGCTATGGTGCAACGTAAACGCGATCTCGGTAGACCGGGACCGGAAGACCACCCCCGCCCCCAACTGAACCGAGTCCCCGAACGGACCGAGACTCGCGGATGTGCGTTCACGAAAATTACGGAAGCTGCAGCAGACGAGATCGCGCGTTCTCTTTTTTTTTCTTTGTTTGTTTTGAATCAATATCCAAACCCTCTTGGATCCTCTTGTGTTTGTCCCGGTTTGTCTGCAGCTTTGTCGCTCTTAGCACAATGTAAACAGCTAATTTCTTCTTCTATGTATGCATTATTGGCAGAGTAGGCTCTGAACGTGGAGGCTTCCGTAGTTTCGTGAATGCACATATGCGCGCTTTGCGAAAGTACGATGTAGTACTGTTTAGGCTCTAAAAATCTACTAAATGATGTTGTTTCGAGTAAATTCTGGACACTACCCACTCAGGACACATTTGGATTACATTGGACGAGCAGTATGGAGGAATATTGACAAGTTTTTGTGGACTTTTATGGACCTTTTTGTTTCGGACCCCGGCAAACTCCATTATATGAAAGTTGGGGGGAAACGAGAAGCCTTCCTGATCGCTGGCTGCATTTGAGATATTAAAAAGTGCTGCAGTCTTTCTCACCATGAGGGGAAGTGGAAGATAAAGTTACATCATTCTGTGGGTGAACTATTCCTTTAAGCGCACAATATACAATAAATTATAGTTACAAAACGATGGAAACACAAAGTTAATCATCATGACACAATGAAAGAAATAGAAAAGAAAGAAAGTTTTTGCCTCAGAAAATCAATTTTGTTTGATATTATTCATGGGTTAACAAGGGGTTAACGGGGTGTCCACGTTCAGGTAACGACAGATAAAAGAAAAAGAATAAAATGCACAGTTCTATATTAGTTTTAAAAAAAATTTACAACGTAGCTGAAGGAATAAGTGGAAAGAAAGCTGTCACTAGACCGCTGTGGAGTCTGCAGTTACTAGGCAACAGGACTGGAGCACTATGGGAAATTCTGGTCTGCAAAATGTCCCCTTTCAGCAGCTACCATTTCAGGAGGCTGCTCCGGAGTGTGCAGATGCAACATGAGACACAGCTAAAGGGTTGCTCAACAACATTTTAGTTCAGGAGCCCCATCATAATTGTTTACTTGTTTTATTTTTTGCTTGTTTTTAAGATTTCTGTTGAACCACAATTCAAAATCAATGTGATGATTTTCATAGAATTTTATTCATTCTTATTTTTGTTAATTTCAACTTATTTCACTGACAGCTGACTTTTTTTTTTCTTCTTTAATTTGAGGGTGTGAAGAATTTTGATGCGGATCATTGACGTTTGCGTTCAGCTACATCACGTCTTGTTGCCTCATTCAGCTTTTCTGTGCGTGGAGATTCACGTCGAGCGAGGCAGCAGCATTTACTGCATTTACTTCATTAAATGGAAGTAGTGTTTCATTTAAGCCGAGCATCTTCATGTTCAGGGTTTAACTTAATGAAATTAAAGATACTTTATTACCCTGCAGGAGGGAATTTATCGTCATTGACGGAAGAAGAACAAATTCATACGTTAATCAGAAAGTATCAATCATCAGATCCCTCTGAAGATGCAGGGGTAAAAGCCAGAAACTCTGACACGTGTAGAAATTAGAGCCTGAAAGAGAAACTCAGGCACCACAGAAGAGTGAGCAAGAGTCAAAGCACAACCCAGCAATCAGGAACTTCTTCTTAAAGGGGAAGTTCAGGATTTTTACCATAGGGCCTCATTTACAAGTGAGCCAGGATCCTACTTATCACTGGAGACGGTTTCAACATATTTCATTCAGTTATTCTAGTTCCAGAAGGTTGCTAATGCTAGTGTGAGTCAATGGGAATCTGCTAGCCTGTCATTAATAACAATCTTATCCACTCCACAGAACATCTGAGGCAAATCATTTCTAACTTCAGACTATCTGTGTAAATGCCGTGTTAACAGAATAATGTTACAAATAAAACTAACCTGCATTTCGTTGCATTTTGATTGTTCCTGCTGGAACTTTTTTACCATCTTTTTAAAAAAAAAATCTCTTTTTTCTCTTTTTTCTTTTCATTATCTTTGTTTTTTATTTCTTTATTTCTTTTTTCTTCTTTTTTATTGTTGCTGCTGAAACACTTTACAAAGTTTTACTTCCTGTATTTGGCAGCAGAGTGATGTCATCTGCTGCTACGTGCATGAAGGAATTTGATTACACAAATATCCAGTCAGAACCACGGACACATCTGAAAGGCATGAGGATATGTTGGATTTTGAAGATGATTTCGAACTTTTTTCATCAAACTGTCACCATGTCTCTATGAACCAGAATACTCTGGCAAAGGTAGTAAGCTGGTAAGAAACTAGTTCCTCAATATGTAATGCAAAATTTGTCATACAAGGCTAGTTTTACTAGTTTAACACACGAGTTTACTAGTTTAACACGGCATTTACACATATAGCCTTGCTGATTTGCCTCGGATCTTCTGTGGAGTGAATAAGATTGGTTTTAATAACAGGCTAGCAGATTCCTATTGACTTCCACTAGCATTAGCATCGGCGACCTCCAGGAACTAGAAAAACGGGATGAAATATGTTGAAACCGTCTCCAGTGACAAGTAGTATTCTGGCTCACTTGTAAATGAGGCTCTATGTCAAAAATCCTGAACTTCCCCTTCAACCTGCGTGTGGGTGTGAAAGCTGCTCTAAGAAAACCCGTTCTCACTGATACGAAATATAATCTGCTTCAATGAGCATTTCTCAACCTCAGATCACATTTTGGCTGTCTAACAAATTATAGCTGTCTCATAACTGGATCCTCATTTGCACACAAAGATTCAAAGGCTTTTATTTTTAATAAACATGCTCCTGACATGCAAGTGGATTTAAATCCTCTTTGTTTTACCAAAAATGAAAGATTGAGATTTTTTTTGTAAACAGTTTGAATGTTTTCAAACTGTTTTATGAGAGAAAGAGAATATTTATGTAAGATCATAAAAGATCAAGATAAAAAGATAACTACAAAGTACAAAGGAATGGAGTATTATATGAGGTAAATACTACATCTGGGGCGTAGAGGGAACTCTCATCATATACAGGAGATGAACAGGCAGGCTGATGATGCCATTTTGTGTTCTCATGAAAGAGGAAATGAGCAGAAACCAAGTACTGAGTGGTGAAAGGTGTAAAAATGGTTGCCCGCATCATCTCATACAAGTACGCAGCAAAGATCGGAGTGAAACAGTGCAGCTATCCACGTTCCCCTCATGGATCCCTGACATGGTTGTGAAGGAAGGAAACGTAGCTGCAGATCAGACTGCTGCGAGTTTGACGTGCGGTTTGCAGAGTGGGTGGAGCAGCTACAGAACTATACAACGGTTCATCACGATGCATGTGCACGGAGCTGAACCGTGCACTCAGATAACACCAGGTGAATCTGATGAAGAATATTCAACTGCTGGAACCGAGAGACAAACTCTGCTGGAAAAGTGTGAAACCAGGAAGTGAAATTTTTCTTTGTAATTCTGTCTTCATCCACTAGGGGCTCCAAAACGGAGCAAATCCTCAGAAGATGGGTTTCCATTACACCTTGAATGGCGCAAAACCTAAATATCGAAATTAAAAACCACTAATGGAAACACCTATTTACCGTACTTTCTGGACTATAAGTTGCTCCTGAGAAGTCGCATCAGTCAAAAAATGCATCATGAACAGGAAAAAAACATATATATATAAGCCGCACTGGACTATAAGTCATATTTATTTATTTTATTAAAATCGTGTGATTTTCTCATTTTTCATATCCTTCTTGTTCCTGCTAAAAAATTACCCAATCAGTCCAATTCCAAAGTTAACGCCTGTCAATGATCATAAACATCATAACGAAGAAGAATAAACATGTTTTTTGAGGATTTTTTCCTCCGTACAGGCAGTACAACCAGATGTCCAAAATGAACTCCTCTCACTGAGATGAGGCTATTTTGGGATTGTTGCCCTTGGAGCAGAATATAGTTGTTACAAGCTTAGAGCGCCCTCTTTTGACATAAGACGGTAATGTTTACTCCGTCACGTCAGTCAGTATGAATTGAGACTTAAAAATATGCTAAATTGTATATATTTTGATATACACTGTATAAGTCACTCTGGACTATAAGTCGCACAAGCTGCCAAACTATGAAAAAAAGTGTGACTTCTAATCCAGAAAATACGGTAAGTGATTTCTTGATTGAGAACAGGTGTGGCAGTAATCAGGCCTGGGTGTGGATACAGAAACTGAACTCAGCTTTCCAAAGATGATAAACCACAGTTAATTTATGTTTTAACAGTGGGGGCAATCACTTTTTCACGCAGGGCCATGGAGGTTTGGACCCCCCCCCCCCCCCTTACTAATAAAAATCTTCATTCAAAAACTGCATTTTGTGTTTACTTGTGTTATCTTTGACTCACATTAAAATCTGTTTGATGATCTTAAACATTTAAGTGTGACAAACATGCAGAAAAGTAAGAAATCAGGAAGGAGGCAAACACTTTTCACACAGCTGTAAACTCAAGCAATGCACCTTTAAGTATTACAGTTAGAACGTTCTTACCGGGAACCACGGCCAATGTCATTGTAATTCATCCGATGAAGAAGTTTACAACTGTTGGTAAAAAAAAAAAAAAGGTGGAGGGGTGTGTTGGGAGGAAAGGTAGTGTGAGCACAGATCCTCGTTGTGACCCAGGAAAAGGAAAAATGTGAGATCTTTCACATTTGAACCAACTTCCTGAACTTCCTGGATGACTGTACTGTGGAGGTGTAGAAATAAGGACACGTGTGAATGTCTTCCTGATAAGAAGCTGCCATGGCTTTTGGATTAAACTTATGTAATGTCGTCTCTCTTTTAGCGTCTCTGCTGCTGGTCTCGTCCATGTCTGGAGGAATGCTGCTACTGCTTCTACTGGTCATACTGGTGGTCTGTCTGGTCCGCGGGAGAAGACTCAACCCCCGCCAGCCCGTCGCCCTCTCTCACATCCAGAGTCTGTCCACAAACAAAGCTGTGCTTAACAAATGTCTTCAAGAGACGTCCCGCATGCTGACGCTTTGCTCTGGTTGTTTGTGTTTCAGCGCTCGACAGAGAGTCGAATGCTTACCATGAGGATGATGAGGATGAAGATGGGGACGATTATGAGAATGTGGATCTTGTGGACATGACAAAGAAACTTGGGAAGGAGGAAAGAGAAGAAGAAAGTGATGATTATGAAGAGCCAGTTAGTGATGAGGACCACGACTATGAGGAAGCAGGTCCTGGTTCAACCTGTTCAAATGGCAAGGCCACCCATGGGAGAGCGGAGGAGGACAGTGAAGAAGAGGAGGAGGAGGAGGAGGAGGAGGAGGAAGAGGAAGAAACCACTGATGAAGAAGATGACTATGTAAATGTACCATCAGCCTGTGAACTAAATGTGTCCATATATAAACAGTATGAGGATGTTTATCAGAGCTAGCCAGCAGTGATGGGCTGTTAGTGATTAAAGGACTGAAGCTGGTAAACGGTGGATGATGGAGACGCTCTCCTCTGGTCCTGCTGTCATACCAAAGTCTTTATTACATAACCTGTACTAGTATTTTACTGGATTTATGAGGAACAGTCACCACCCCTGTGCACTCCAAGAAAACACCTCATGGCTGCTCTGAACTCTATTAACCATAGCCTCCTTTTTAGAAAAGCCTTTTGATTTTACTCTTGCTTTTAAATATGATCTTTTACTTCTGTTTATACCTTGTAGCACCATGGGATTGTTTTTCACAACGAAAGGTTCCATACATATAAATTAATTAATTAGTATTATTATTAAATTCGGGTGCATCTTCAAAGCCCCAACCCCCCGCCGCATAAACCTGAACCAACCATGGACTCAAACAGCTGGTAAATGTTAACCACACACACTCAAAAATCGAGGTACCAGTTTGTACTTAAAAGGGTCCAAAGCTTGTTGCTGGGGGGGTTCCTTTCTGAAAGACATTTCTGTACCTTCAGTTCTGGTCCATTTTTGTACCTTATCAAGCTGTTTGAGTTAATAAAGTACAATTAAACCAGTTAAGAAGGTGTGTATTTTGGCTTGACTCATGATATTCTAAAAGATGGGGTGTCTAACTCTTTTTCTAAGGTCTCTAATAAAAATCCACCTCATTTCCTCCATCGTGCCAATCCGTGCCACACTGACTTGCATTGAAAAGGACCTTTCTAAAATCAAATGCCATTTCAGAATAAATTTTAAGGATAACATTTTTTTGCCTCACACACTTGCTCTACACTTCAATGATGTAGTTTGAACTGTTTTCCATGACATCAGACCATTTACTCAGAAGGGGCCCCACTTTTTATCTTAGCGATGAAACCAGAGACTTCAATGTTATTTCAGCCAATCAGAGTCCTTCAAAAACTCAAAAATGCTGAACTCATCCAATGAAGTATAAAAAAATCGTTTTTCTTCTTTCATGGGAGGTTATTTGAGTGTGAAAGGGTCTCAAATTTGTAATTTTGGTGTTTGCTTTTTTTTTTTTTTTCCCAAGCATTTTGATCAATCAGATCACATGCTAATTATTTAGGTCAGTCTTCTGCAGGGAATTTAGTTCCCTCTCTGTAATGCTGCCATTCCAGTTCAAACTGGAATTTTTCCCACATTATCTTAAAAACAACTTCTCCTTGAGCTTTTTTAATTGTGGTTGCTATAATCTATGCTTAGGTCTGTTCTGCATACTTAATAATAGCCTGCCACCTTCAGGCTATTTTTTTTTTTACTCATTTTAACCCACTTTTCAGTTTTAGGCAGTGGGAGCATTGTGTGTGTACAAACTGGAACTTAGAGTTAAAATTTTGAAACTCATTGATTTTTTGCTATTGATGGTTAGTCCAGAAGTCAGTGATGACAGCCATGAAAAAAAAAATGTAACTTTTAATTTTTAGATAATATTTACAGGCCATTGGCCAGTCTGTGACCTTAAGAAGCTAAACGTAACTTAAAGGTGCCATGACATAAAATTTCACTTTTCTGGGGTTTTGGGTGTATAATATGATCTATTGTGCACTGATGAGACCATGTGAATGTCCAGAGTGAGAATCAAAGTTCCTGTTTATGGTCTGTCAGCTTTGTCTCTCTGCTCAGAAACAGTTGAATCAGACAGCAGGCTATCATTCTACGTAGTTCCATCATTCTACGTAGTTCTATCATTCTACGTAATTCTATCATTCTACGTAGTTCTATCATTCTACGTAGTTCCATCATTCTACGTAGTTCCATCATTCTACGTAGTTCTATCATTCTACGTAGTTCTATCATTCTACGTAGTTCCATCATTCTACGTAATTTAATTGCTCCAATAAGAGCACACTATCAAGTAAACAGCGCCCCCCCCCCCCCCCCCCCCACCCCCTCTCCTAACGGTTTATGCACCGTCCGCTCCCCCCTCCCCTCCCCGTCTGATTCAGCTTCGTGTATGGAGCTAGTAGTAACTTCTCTGCAGTCAGGTCTGGGTTTTCAAACAAATGGATTTAAAAGCAAACTTGTGCAGCAGCACTGAGGGAGGGGGCCACAACCTTGTCATTACCTGTAAGTTTATTTATTTTCTAAATGCTGTCTTGTCTGATAAACGTAGCTCACACTGTCTGAAGTGCCCATGTTGCTAGCAGTTAGCCTTTAGCAAACTCCGACCGCAGCTTGACCTAGATTCTCCAAATAAGGTCATAGCCAAATAAGGTGTAGCCAATCAAAATGAAGTCAACGTGGTCTCCGGGTAAAGCTCCATATCATCACCGGACCCAACTGTATTACTGAGGAAGTGAGGTCTGGCGTTTCAAAACAATACTCCGCTGTAAAAAATGCCCTTTTTTTTGGAGTATTTACATATAAAGTAATGCCAACAACATAAACTAGTTTTTAACTGTTATGTCATCACTCCTTTAAAAAAAAAAAAAACAAAACATTGTAACACAAAAAGTAAAGATGCATCAAAAAACATTTTTATACCTTTTTTAAATACTCCAGGGCTCTGATAATCCTGCACAAAAAAAAAAGCATTAATCACATTTATTTTAACCCCATTTTCAATGGTCCTCGCCCGGAAAAGGGTGGAGTGTCCTCTCCGGTCGGGAGTGAGGTCCTGCCTCAGGTGGAGGAGCTCAATTATCTCTGGTCTTGTTCACGAGTGAGGGAAAAATGGAGCGGGAGATGGACAGACGGATCGGTGCGGCGTCTGCAGTGATGAAGACTCTGCATCGGTCCGTCGTGGTGAAGAGGGAGCTGAAGAAGGAGAAGCTCTCGATTTACAGTCCATCTACGTTCCTACCCTCACCTATGGCCATGAGCTGTGGGTCATGACCGAAAGAACGAGATCGCGGGTACAAGCGCTGAAATGAGTTTCCTCTGCAGGGTGGCCGGGCTCTCCCTTAGAGATAGGTTGAGGAGCTCGGTCATCCGGGAAGGACTCCGGACGCCTCCCTGGTGAGGTGTTCCAGGCACGTCCCACCGGGACAAGACCCCAGGAGACCCAGGACACGTTGGAGGGACTACGTCCTACGACTATGTCCCCCCGTTATGTCCACTACCCCTACATGCAAAGAGGAAATGGGACAGCACTGCCTTCACGGGAATGTGCAAAATTTAGGGGTAGGGCTAAAACGTAGGGCTATGGGGTGTATTGGGACGGGTGCATCAAATGTACAGATTACACATCTTTTCGTAGTGTTAGCCAGACTAGCCACACTAGCTAGGCTAAAATACTGATGAAAAGCTTGCAAAAGCTTTTCGGCAGATAACAGACAGTCGTCATGGCGACCTCTCCATGTGGTTGTTATGTATGTTAATCAACAGAAGCATGATGAAAAAAAAAGAAATGACCACAGCTGTTAACTCTGTGTTGTTGCTGTGTGTTGTCATGGTGACACGTATGTGCAAATGTCACTACGCAGTCGCTTATGTGCCCGATCATAAATGCAGCAGTGATGTCCCAGTTCCTTGAAGATTACAAGGTTCTACCCTTGTGGCTTCAATTCGAGGGTGTGGTGGTGGTGGGTGAGGGCTAGTGGTTGAAAGTAGGGGGATTGGGCCAACCTGTGGGCAAGAATGTATAGGGTACCCCAAATAACTAGTCCACAAGCCTTCCCACCACATACCTGATGTTGGCAGCATCCAGACCCAGTCACCAAGACCAAACAGAGCAGAAAATAGTTGTGTATGAAGAGAGCAGCATCCTGAGGGAGTCCACTGAGCTGCCTTTAAAGCAGGGTGTAACTCACTGAAGCAATCAGGAGGAGCCAATGGGAACAAGACTGCAGCCACTCCCTACTCAGCCCTCATCAGGCGGTTGACGGGGGAAGAGAAGGGCAGTGTGCCTGCACGTAACAAAATGCTTCTGTTCTGCTGCTCCAACAACAGAAGATGAAACAGATGTGGCCAGTCCAGGTTCTGTTTCCTAAACCCATCCTGCTCGTCTACCAGTACTTCATTTCCCTCAGTATATTCACAGTCACTTATTTATAATACCAGCGAGTACTTCATAAGCTGTACTTAGCAGACTTACGCCCCTATAATTCACAGGTACTCTTGGGTTCACCCGAGAAGACTTTGGGATGGGCTGATAATTAATTCCTACCACATAGAAATAACACTGCCACCCTTAAACTGATATTTATATCAACTAGAGTTTAACAGCTTCCATAGACAGTTCACCCTCAACAACAGCTTTTTCACTTGCATCTGTACTTCTGTCTCGGTGATATCCTCATTTAACAGACTATCAGTGAAGGGCAGTGGCAAACCGACGGTTTCATCCTCAAGTCAATATTTTAACTTTCAGATTTCAACAAAAGTTTGGAAAACTGATGGGAGTACGACAGCGGTATGAAAGCAGAGATGGATCCAAACACTAGTTGTGGCTCCCAAATTGGTTTATTCACTAACAAAAAGTGATCAGGCCACCGCCCGTCTTCAGACTCCTCAGAGTCTGGGAACTTTCAGAGAAACAGCTGATAACAGGAAGTTTCAAAACCACTTCTTTATGCAATATGCTCATTTACCATAAAAAAGTAAACACAGCTACTGAAGGGACTATTAAAGGAATAGTCCACCCACAGAATGATGTAACTATTTTCCACTTCCCCTCATGGTGAGAAAGACTCTGCAGCACTTTTTTAATATCTCAAATGCAGCCGGCGATCAGGAAGGCTTCTCGTTTCCCCCAACTTTCATATTATGGAGTTTGCCGGGGTCCGAGCCAAAAAAGGTCCATAAAGTCCACAAAAACTTGTCAATATTCCTCCATACTGCTCGTCCAATGTAATCCAAGTGTCCTGAGTGGGTAGTGTCCAGACTTTACTCGAAACTACGCCATATAGTAGATTTTTAGAGCGCAAACAGTACTACATCGCTTCTCCTGCAAGCACGCCGATGCGCGTTCACAAAAACTACAGAAGCCGCGGCAGACAAGATCGCACGTTCTCTTTTTCTTTCTTTCTTTGTTTTAAATCAATATCCAACTCCTCTTGGACCCTCTTGTGTTTGTCCCGGTTTGTCTGCAGCTCTGTCGCTCTTAGCACAATGTAAACAGCAAATTTCTTCTTCTACGCTTGTATTATCAGCAGAGTAGGCTCTGAACGCTGGGGCTTCCGTAGTTTCGTGAACGTGCATCGGCGTGCTTGCAGGAGATGCGATATAGTACTGCTTAGGCTCTAAAAATCTACTAAATGATGTTGTTTCGAGTAAATTATGGACACTACCCACTCAGGACACTTGGATTACATTGGACGAGCAGTATGGAGGAATATTGACAAGTTTTTGTGGACTTTTTTGGACCTTTTTGGCTCGGGCTCCGGCAAACTCTATTATATAAAAGTTGGGGGAAACGAGAAGCCTTCCTGATCACCGGCTGCATTTGAGATATTAAAAAAGTGCTCCAGAGTCTTTCTCACCATGAGGGGAAGTGGAAGATAAAGTTACATCATTCTGTGGGTGTACTATGCCTTTAATCTGTTTTATACATCAGATTAATACTGACTACACCAAGAACTATATGCAAATACTGGCTTTAACCAAGAACTCTGCAATTCACTATTCCAATATGGTTGTTTGATTCTATATTTCTTTTTCTACACATTTCAGGAGTATATTGATCTCCCGATGTAGTACCGTACAAAAATCCTCCTAGCAACAATCTAAATGATCTTGTCATGTTTGTCGTCCTGTCTGTCATGGTTGGACCCCCCGTCTTCCACCATTTTAGCTCTGTTTTATTCTTTCATGATGTTGTAGTCAGTATTAATTTGATGTATAAAACTTTCTACGAAATGAGCACATTGTATGAAGAAGTGGTTTTGAAGCTTCCTGTTATCAGTTGTTTCTCTGAAAGGTTCCCAGACTGAATGCATTCTACAAGCTGACAGCTCAGACCAGCACACTCATGTCAAGAATCTAATCTGTTTTCACATCTTTGATAGCTGAAAAAAGGAAAAGAAGAAAAAGAAAACTGGTATTCATTAGATATTAATCATTTGTGCTGCACTAAAAAAAAAAGAAAGGATGAGAGATCATCAGATACCGAAACCACCTGAACATAACTTAGAAGTCTTACTGTTAATATGGACATTTTTCTTGTTACTTTTTACAGTAGTGGTACAAATTATACACGTAACTACTGCATAACACATGACAAACTAATCACTAACTAATGCAGATCTCACAGGACATAGTACTCGTTGGTTAGTTCACAGTGGCGTGCACAGGTAGACAGTAGGTGGCGCTGGAGCACCTGCCCCTTGCCCTCTGGACCTAGCAAGTGCCCTTTTGAAAGTTCGTTTTTTTTCTTTCTTTCTTTCTTTCTTTCTTTCTTTCTTTCTTTCTTTCTTTCTTTCTTTCTTTCTTTCTTTCTTTCTCTCTTTCTTTCTTTCTTTCTTTCTTTCTACAACACAGCCTTTGTGGGCCATGCTGACACGATTATCTATAAAAGCTCAACATTTAAAAGAGTGTGGTGATAATGTCCCAAAATTAATATTTGCCCCACCCCCCACCTGCACCACTCTCTTGCTCAGCGTGAAGTGCAGAGTGAACACAAGCAGCAACAGTGTGCAGCTGCAGCTCAACTCTCCTCCTCTCATGCCCCGCCAGCCAGGTAATACACAAATGAATGACTCGAGTGTACTTTTTACCCCCTCGTGTGTCCTCTGTTGCCAAGTTATAACTTGTATTTATGATTTATTTGCCTCAGTGGTGAAGTAGCCGTCATACAGCCGCACAGCTAAGCAGAAATTAGCCGACTGCGACTACTCACCTGCTTAGCAAGCTAACCGCTAGCCAAAGTCAATAATAGATATGACGTTATGACCACCGGTAGAGTTTGTCAGTGGTACAGCATGTCAGTCTACCAGCAGTCTTAAGCTGAATATTTAGGGGGGATTGTCTAGGTTTGAATCAGGCTACATAATTAACACTTACAGTCATTTAGTTGCCAAATGACAAATGCAGAAAAGGCAGCATTTTGCCTTGTTGTCATGTAACCAAGCAGTCTTATTCATACTATTGATCTCTTTTTATTTGGCTACCAATTACAGCATAATATCTAGAAAGGAGAGGCTTGAAAAAGAAAAGAGGGAGCTACAGGGAGCAGTTCTGCTCTGGAAACCATCTAGCAGCAAGGAGGAAGATAAAGATGGAAGGTCAGAGTCATGTTAACTGTTGAGGGCCTTTTAAAGCTCAGAAGTTGAACTGTTCCTCTAATTTTATTGAAATATCTTAAAAACTGTCCACGTTTTCTTTTAACAACACAAAGTGGTTTGGCTACTAAATCAGGCATGAAGCTATTTCAGCTGATTATGTTGTACCAACCATAATATATTGCTGTGTTACAAGACTTGGGGTAATCTTGTGTTTACAATAGGCTCTTATTAAATCTTAAAAATAGGCTATTATTACAACTATCATTCTATTCTAGGAAGCTACAGCAGGGAAGCAGCTCTGTGCTTCCTGCAATAGAACATCTACCAGCATGGAAGATGAGGGAGATGAATCCCAGAATACTCAGAAAAAAGCTGTGGTGCAGCTGATGGTTTAGCGGGGCAAAGAAGAACTGATCACCTGTTAGAGAAGGAACTAACCAGTGACCATGTTGGTGATGTGGCAGTATTTCATTCTGGATTCTCCCTCCAGCAAGACTGCATTTAAAAATAAATGGCTTCAATTTGCTGGCTTATGTTTTACAAAGGGTTAAACCTGAGCCAGACATTTACCATAATGATAATAATATCACAGTCATGCAGGTGAAATATATATTTTTTTATAACATAGTTACTCAGTATCAGCCGAAACCCACAGCACAAGTATCAGAATCTGTATCGAAACATCTCTACCGGCATTTTTACATGATGCACAAAGTGCCCTTATTTTTCACTGAGCACCTGCCCCCCAAAACGTCTGTGCACGCCACTGTTCGTTCATATAGAGAGGTCGCCCCGTCTCTGCCGTTATATGGATGCATGCCAAAGAGCCGCTATTCTAAATATCGTTCGAAGGACTCAAAGTGATGGAGAAACTTTACCGGTGAGTAAATGCAGGTATAAACTCCTAGAAATAAGGTCCAGGTTGAAAAAAACAAACGTTATCCTTTAAGGGGGACACAACAATATTAGTCCTCTAATCTTAAGCATTATCCAATCACAGCGTGGCTCAACCACAAAGTGCGACATGATTCCATCTGATATGAAACATTTCTTCCATCTGCTGGATCCATACTTTCATAATTCAAGGATAGTAGTTTGTATATTCGATGTTCTCACTGTTACACGAATCACATTAGAACGTAGCAACATCTTAAAATTAGAGTGACTATGAAATGCTTCCATGAAAAAAACTATGGGAAAAGTTATATGTAGAAAACTACTATTATTGTTATCAACTGCACCTGGACAAGTGACAAGTGTAGTTCAGCTCACCTGCAGGCCCTGATGGAGGAGACTAGGAATGGGTACCGTTCACATTTGAATCGATACGGTACCAACTTCCGGTACCAAACGGTACCAGTTTTCGGTACTTTTGTGTGTCTTTATATGCAGAGGTGTCAAAAGTAGAAGTAAAAGTAGTTTTCAAGTACAAATCCTGCCATGTTTTTGGATGTGCCAGTACAATTAGAACAGCTGTTTTCACTAACGAGCTCATCTACCTGGAGGAGCTAATCAAACCCAGCTGGTTCAGTGATTGGTTGGAAAAACTGCCCGACAGGGTTTCTACTTTCTACTTCTACCCAACTTTTGACACCTCTGTTATGCCAATAACAGATTTATTTCTCATTCTCAACATATAATGTTTAACTAATACTGTATATTAAAGCAAAATCCAGCTGTTTTTTATTCTACATGGTGTCGCAGCGTCGGTTCACAGAGAGAAACTGAATGATGGAATAATTTAATGAGAATAAAGATGAAATGTTCTCCGACACTAAACTGATACCATTTAGCGCAGGTCTGGAGGCTGTGATCCTCCTGCTGCAGTGATCAGCTCACTAACTTGGTGCAGACAGTTTTTGTCGTGCTGGTTGAACCAGACAAGCTTCTTCAGAGATGCAGACTCCGTGACAGATGGAAGTATTGTGGCTGCTGCACTGGCGTGTGGAAACTCCGCTGTGATGAGGAGTTTAATAAGATGTGGGATGTGAAGGAGGCAGGGAGAGATGTGACCTGCATGTCGGCCCTGAACTGGTTTCCTGTGTTGGTTGATGGTAAACTCAGTAAGTATTTACATCATACTGAGTTCTTGAACGAGTTTGTGACCCCCGCTGGTTATTTTCTGACCCCCGATTAGATCTGTTCAGCCGCTGAGGCGCTGACTGACTCCTCCCTCTTCTTTCTGCGGGCTGCAGACGAAGCGTTGGGAACGGAGCTTTTGGAAGAATATTGTGTTTAATCAGCTGCTTCCTCAGATCAGACGTGTTCCCGCCCCTTGTCTTACATTTTACATGTAACGAGCTTGATGTTTTACAGAAGTGAAGCCAGAAAAGCTTCAATCAGCTGCTGGTTCTGACTGAACACACGGCCGCTGCAGCTGATGTCATGCTACAACGTTCACGTTTGGGATGGAAATCACAGACTCTTCCACTCCCATTTAGGTACTGAAACATGGTACCATTTGATTTTATGTGAATTGGTACTTGGTAGTACTGACAGAGTTTGGGAGGAACTAGGGCTGGCCGATTATGGAAAAAATTATTGTCACAATTACTTTGGCCAATATTGAAATCATGATTATTCAAACAATTATTTTCTAGTTACATGATGCATTTATTTCTGTCTAAGGTTTCTAGCACTGAAAATAAATATAGGCTACAAATATATACCTTACAGCTGTATCAAAATATATCCAATATATCCAGTAAACAATGTATCCAGCTGTTCTGCAATTTCTCTATATTTAAAAAAAAAATCTAGAAAAACATCACAAAATAAACTTTGTTGAGCTTTAGGAGGTCAAGAATAAATAAATATTTGTTGTTTCATAGAAGTAAACAGCTGTTCAGATGATGAAGGTGTTACTTAAGTAAAAAAAAAATATTGGCATCAAAGACACTTTTCCACTTGAAGCTTTCCACACCTCAGCTAGTTTTCTCTGCTTTTTGGTCAGAAACAGGCATTTTCGCTGCAACAAACCCATGTTCTACTGCAGATTACTAAAGAATGGAAAAAGCTAGAAACTAATGGTTTTTTTCTGATAAAAGAAGAGAGTCTAAGCTTTCCTTTGGTACATTCAGTGTTTGTATTGGCACAGTACACAATATTCTGTGGATCTCCAAAAATCAGTGAAAATGCTTAAAAATCCTGGCAATACGAAGCTCTGCTCGGAAAAGGTCTGGCAGTCAATGAGTTAAGGAGGTCCTGTGTAAAAACTACAACACGTAGACTTTTCAAACCTGGACTCAGATGTTCTTTAGAGATTGTAGATTAATTAAAGCACTGTTTCTGATTTGTGAAACCTATAAATGAATAAATGAGGAGAAAATGAGAACAAACGAGGAGAAGAAAACAAATGAGTAGGAGAAAAGGAGAACAAGTGATGAGGAAAAGAGAACAAATAGGAGAGAAGAGAACAAATTAGGAAGAAAAAGAAGAGCAAATAATGAGATAACAGCAGGTGAGAAGAGAACGTGACGATGAGGAGGGTCAGTGATGAGCCAAAGCAAGGGCGTAACTTTGGGTCCATCATTGGGGGGGTCGGATTCTTTGCCTGTTTATTTAGTTATTTAATTATATGCATTCGTAAAACAAGTCAGGGTAATTTGGTGTCTGTATAAGAGATACAGTATATTGTGATACTTTTCCTTTTTCCTTTTGGATAAATAGTAAACTTAGTTATTTACTTTTCACCGCTATAATCAGCCCCATTACAGGACAGTGAACAGAGATATATTAAACATACTGCTGGCCGATGTAGTTTCTTACTTTTATGCAATTAAAACTTGAATTGTAAAATCTGTGAAACTTTCCTATGAAGTCATACACATCAAAGACATCCATGCAGAAGAGCATTAAACAGCTTCTAGAACAAATACGTTACTGTGAGTTTTGCATTACTAATCTTTTAACATTTATTAAATATATAAATATGATACAAGGTTCCATGATTAGTTCTCACCGAGACCCAAATTATGTTCATGTTGTGAAGTCAAAATAATAAAAAAGTAATGATAATAATCCATTGAGCTGCCCTTTACATCATGGGATCTTAAAGGGCTAAATTTTCAAGTGCCAACATGTCTTTTGGGGGTGTGAGAATGACGGCCAGTGACCCCCTTTGTGCTGAAATAGAGATGTGGTAACGTGGCATCAAATGCACTGTAGCTACAATAATCTAATATTAATTAATACATTTAATTTCAAAACAAGCTCAGAATGCATGAACAACCTTAAAGTGCAGAGTGTTCATGCACCTGTAACAGGTAACCTCCCCATTACTGACACATGATATAATAACTAATTAGTTATTATAATTAAACTAAATAATCATATGACAACTGAACGCTGTGAAGTCACGTCGCATTTCTAAAGTTCATACAGAAGTAAATCACGCGCATTCCAGATGAGGACTGGTGCTGGATCAAAGTGAAATATAGGAAACGTCACAGCATTAAAAAAACAAACAAACAAACAAGCAAACAACAACTTTGGGAGCTTTTTGCTCTGCATTTCTAAACTTCAGCATGGATCATGTACTGATCCAGTTTACATCCATGAGCACGCGACCAGGAGAGGAAGGCGATCAAAACGGTGAAACTTGCAATTTCGAAGTTGTGCTGCGTTCGGAGACAGCTGGGAAATAACAGTCTTAGCATCAGCCTAACAGGGATAACTACCATGTGGGCTTTGTTAGAAAGTCAATAATGAAATCAATATTCCAAAAAAACTTTGGGGAGCTTCAGCTCTTCTAAAATACACCTGACCACATCCTGGTCTCTGGTAGAGAGTAGCCTAACACGTGTGTGTCTGCTTTTAAGCGGTTACTGTGTTTTCCGACGTGCGCTCTGTCCGCGCGCTGATGGAGTGCACAGATGAAGACGCACATGTGCGTGTATTTACCTCTCATGTGCGTGTATTTACCTCTCATGTGCGTGTATTTATCTCTCGTGCGTGTATTTACCCCTCATGTGCGTGTATTTACCCCTCATGTGCGTGTATTTACTCCTCATGTGCGTGTATTTATCTCTCATGTGCGTGTATTTACCTCTCATGTGCGTGTATTTACTCCTCATGTGCGTGTATTTATCTCTCATGTGCGTGTATTTACCCCTCATGTGCGTGTATTTACTCCTCATGTGCGTGTATTTACTCCTCATGTGCGTGTATTTACCTCTCTTTGGCCAATCAGTTCTTTTTTATTAAGGTTGATGTCAATCATCAATGAATCATGTCGTCTCTCCACCTTTTCTTCTTTACATTACTGTTGGTCTTCTGTTTCCCTCCATCCATCAAACACAGCAATAAGATAGAAAGCGGCTGGTATGGGTAATACCAAATACACGGCGGGGGAAGAGGGAGGGGGGTGCGTTACAATACCAGATGATTAAAGGTGCTGTTGTTTTGCTAGAAAATATTGTAGCTAATAAAAAGGATTAACAATTTGTTCATAAAAGATCAGTAATGTTATTGTTAAATCCGAGTTGTGTTCTTTTTTAGGGGGGTTATATCACCTGGCTCTGATTATTGGGGGGGTCAAAACCCCCCTATCCCCCGTGGAAATTACGCCATTGAGCCAAAGAGAAGACAAAAGGTGAATACTGTATGAACTGTTTTGCGTGAGAGCAGCGAATGTGTTTTAGCAACATAATGGTCAACATTGGTGGTGTCTTCATGAAAATTTTCAAAAGATGACATTAACCACTGCGCTATCCACTCCCGGGGCAGTGGATAGCGCAGTGGTTAATGTGGCGGGCTTTGGCGCGGCAGACCCGGGCTCGAGTCCCCAACACGGCACCCACATGAACCACTGTGGACCCCTGAGCAAGGACCTTAACCCCCCCACCAACTGCTCCCCGGGTGCTTTAAATAGCAGCCCACTGCTCTCAGGTTCAACCTGAGATGGGTGAAATTGCAGAGAATGAATTTCCTAATTGGGATGAATAAAGTATATATATAAAATAACTGGATGGATTTTGTACAAAGGAACCTCTGTGGACCAGAGACATCAGGATCACCACCATCACTCACCTCTGCAGTGCCCACTTCAGATAGTTTTACTAACTTCCTCCTTCTTCTTCAGATGACGTTTTATGGCGGTTGGCAACCAATGTAAGGTGCATTACCGCCACCTTCCGAAGGGGAGAGTGGGTTCCTTGTGAAGGTTATACGGCTACTCAGAGCCGTTTTTCTTAGAAATTTAAGCACAGCCTTCCATATTCTCCCAATCATGCAACCCTTTAAGACAGCGCTGACATTAAATGGAAACCCGTTTTCCTTCATTCGGGCCTCAAGCTCTCTCCTCTCTAGACAATACTTTGAACAATAAATAAGAACATGTTCAACTGTTTCCACCTCCCCACAGTGCTCACACTCCCGTCAGATGTTTACCAATTATTTTCAGGGTGCTGTTCAGGCCAGTATGTCCACGCCTCATCCTTGTTAACAGATCCTCCTCTCTCCTATTTAGACCCACTCCCAGTCCCCCCTCCTCCCACTTTCTCCTGAATAGAGTAATAAAACCTACCATTTGGACTCCCATCCCAGTCTCGTTGCCAAGCCTGTGTCAGGGCTCCTGTACCAATACTCTTCACTTGAGCCTTACTGTATTTTACTGGTAAGTCCACAGCTGCCTTACCTGCTCCCTTCTTTGCATATTTATCTGCCAGCTCATTACCTTCCACTCCTATATGGGCTGGCATATGGGGTGCCAAGTGTAAAATTTTACTATAAAGGTTTTAACAGAAAATTTTATGTAATTTTGCTCATATTTAGCCTATTTTCCCCTACATTTAACTAAACCTTAAATCACATACAACCTTGAATCTAAATATTGATGCTAAGTCTAAATGTTTAATTCTAAATGCTATATCTTAAATCTAAATGTTAAATACTAAATCTAAATATTGTATTTATATCTAAATGCTAAATATTAAATCTAAATGTTACATTTTTATATCTAAATGCTAAATATTAAATCTAAATCTTAAATTGATATCCTAATGTTAAATATTAAATCTAAATGCAAAATTTTATATCTAAATGCTAAATATTAAATCTAAATCTTAAATTTATATCTAAATGTTAAATATTAAAACTAAATGTTTATTCTAAATCTAAATGTTAAATCTTATATCTAAATGTTAAATCTTCTATCTAAATGTTAAATATTAAATCCAAATCTTAAATGTTATATCTTAATGTTTAATCTTACAACTAAATCTTATTTATTATATCTATATCCTAAATATTAAATCTAAATGTTAAATATTATATATAAATATTAAATCTTAATGTTAAATCTTATATTTAAATGTTAAATATTAAATCTAAATGTTAAATCTTATATCTAAATGTTAAATCTTATATCTGAATTTTAATCATTATATCGAAATCCTAAATGTTGAATCTAAATGTTAAATCTTATATCTAAATCTTTTTCATTATATCTATATCCTAAAAGTTAAATCTTAAAGTTAAATCTTTTATCTAAATCCTAAATGTTAAATCCAAATGTTAAAAGTTATATCTAAATCCTAAATGTTAAATCTAAATGTTAAATCTTATATCTAAATCTTTGTCATTATATCTATATCCTAAATGTTAAATCTTATAGTTAATAATAAATAATATTTATAATAATAAATAATAATAATTTATAATAATAAATCTTAAATTAAATCTTAAATTCTGGAATGTGCTGCTAGGTAGCTGCAGTTTGTAATAGCTTTCCCTAAACTTTTGTGTTTTTTTCAAATATAGTTGTCTTTTTTATCGACATTACTTGTCAGATTAGGTTTTTCTTGGAGGATTTTTTATGCTGGTTTGAAGGGTGTGCATTTCAGGAGATTTTTCCTCATATTTGGCTTTTTTCACTACTTGTTATGATGTGTATCCATAGCAACGGAAAAATTGTTTACCACCGGGATCAACTGTTAAGACTCTCCCAAATCAAGATTTTCAGCGAAATAACACGTCAAATCCCAGTGGAGTTAAGGAGAAAGACAAGGATGCAGGGCAGGGGTAAGGCAGAGAGAAAAACGGTGGAGATTTAAACCGTTTCTTCCAACTGTTGTGATGGGTAATGTAAGATCGCTAGCTAACAAGATGGACCAGCTTGAAGTGCTAACAAGGTCTCAGAAAGAGTACAGAGAATGCAGTATCATGTGTTTCACCGAGACATGGCTGCACGAGCACATCCCGGGCTGCAATGCGTCTGTACAGGGCTTCAAGACGGTCCATGCAGACTGAAATAAACAGCTCAGCGGGAAGCGGAAGGGAGGCGGAATTGCAGTGCTGGTCAGTCAGCGTTGGTGCCATCCAGGACACGTCACTGTCAAGGAGATCTGCACAAGAGACATTGAACTGTTAGCTGTGAGTTTTCGTCCATATTATTTACCCACAGAGTTTGTCTGTGTTATTCTGGTAGCGGTTTATATAATACCAGGTAACGCACCAGAGACAGCCTGTGATGTCATCAGCTCCGTCGTGGCTAAACTACAAACACAGCATCCAAACTCATTCATGGCGATCTCTGGAGACTTCAACAACGTCTCCCTCTCTGCTACGTTGCCAACTTTCCAGCAGTTTGTCAACTGCTCCACCAGAGAAAATAAGATGTTGGACTTCTTTTATGCAAATACAAAGAATGCATACTGCTCCTCTGCCCTGCCTCCTTTAGGAAGATCAGATCATAATCTGGTTCTTCTCACCTCCACCTACAAACCCATCGTTCAGCAGCAGCCAGTCATTAGGAGGACGATTAAAACCTGGTCTACTGAGGCAGAAGATGCTCTGAGAGGGTGCTTTGAGGCCACAGACTGGAATGTCCTCTGTGAACCTCATGGAGATGACATCAACACCATGACTGAATGTGTGACAGATTACATAAACTTCTGTGTGGACAGCATCGTTCCAACAAGAACAGTGAGGTGCTTCCCCAATAACAAACCCTGGATCACCAGTGACCTGAAAAAGCTGCTGAACATCAAAAAGAAAGCTTTCAGGGATGGAGACAGGGAGTTACTGAAGACCACACAAAAACAACTGAAAACACAGACTAAGAAGTGAAGGAGGATGACAGGAAGAAGTTGGAGAGCAGCTCCAGCAGAACAACGTGAGGGATGTGTGGCCGGGAATGAAGAAGATCACTGGCTTCAAGTTAAAGGGGGACCAGACTGACGGAGGTCTGGACAGAGCTAACGAACTGAACATGTTCTTCAATAGGTTCAGTTCCCCCTCTGCCGGCAACCCAACACACCACACACCCGCTATGAGCCCACAGCTTTCCTGTCCCACCTCCACTCTGTCACCCTGCACCTCAGTCATGGACCTGAACACAGCCTCATCTCCCTCCACATCAGGACATCCTGAGACCTCTTTTGCCTCCACCTCCAGCCTGACTGTCTCCTGTGACCAGGTCAAGAAACAACTGGAGAAACTGAACCGGAACAAGGCTGCAAGTCCAGATGGTGTCAGTCCCAGAGTTCTCAAGACCTGCTCAGAACAACTATGTCCGGTTCTCAAGCACCTTTTTAACACCAGCCTGAGACAGAACAGAGTTCCTGTGCTGTGGAAAACATCCTGTCTTGTTCCTGTCCCTAAAAAACCACAACCAGCTGAACCAAACGACTACAGACCAGTTGCTCTGACATCTCACATCATGAAAGTCCTGGAGAGACTCTTACTGGCTCACCTCAACAAGCAAGTGAATACCTTTCAGGATCCATTACAGTTCACATATCGTAATGGGCTTGGGGTTGAAGACGCCATCATCTTCTTGCTTCAGAGAGCCCACTCTCATCTGGACCAGTCAGGCAGCACTTTGAGGGTCATGTTCTTTGATTTGTCAAGTGCATTTAGTACTATTCAGCCTGCTTTGCTATGTCAGAAGCTCCATAACTTCCAGGTGGATCCTCCACAACCACCTGGATTTACGACTACCTCACAAACAGACCACAGTTTGTGAGACTGAAAGGTTGTGTGTCTGAGATGGTGGTCAGCAGCACTGGAGCACCACAAGGAACTGTACTCTCACCATTCCTCTTTACACTGTACACCTCAGACTTCCAGTATAACTCTGAGTCCTGTCATCTGCAGAAATATTCTGATGACTCTGCAGTTGTGGGGTGTATCAGTGATGGACAAGAAGCCGAGTACAGGGGCTGGTCCAGTCAGCTTGTGAAATGGTAACAATCAGCTCATCTTAAATACCAGCAAGACTAAAGAGATGATTGTTGACTTCAGGAGGAGCAAGAATAAGCAGCATAGTCCTGTCTACATCCTGGAAGAGGAGGTGGAGGTGGGGAGAACTACAAATACCTTGGAGTTCAGCTGGACAACAGACTCGATTGGAAATGCAACACTGACTACATCTACAAGAAAGGTCAGAGCAGACTCTACTTCTTAAGGAAGCTGAGATCATTCAACGTCTGCACCAAGATGTTGCAGATCTTCTACAAGTCTGTTGTGGAAAGTGCAATTAGCTTTGCAGCGTCTGCTGGGGAAGCAGCATCAGAATCAGAGACTTGAAGAAACTAAACAAGCTGATCAAGAAAGCTGGTTCTGTACTGGGGGAGAACTCTGGAGCCGCTGGAGCTGATGGTTCAAAAAAGAATGCTGCACAAGCTGATGAAGATGATGGAGGACACTTCCCATCCTCTCCACAACATGGTGAAGAATCAACAGAGTGTGTTCAGTGGGAGGCTGCGTCAAGTTCGCTGTAGGACGGAGAGATACAGAAATTCTTTCCTGCCAGAAGCCATCACCCTAAAGAACAAGACTGACTGACTTTTTTGTTTATTAAAAAAAAAAAAAAAAAGTGAGCTTTACAATACTGAATTTCCCTTCTGGGATGAATAAAGTATTTTTCATTTCATTATATCTAAATCCTAAATGTTAAATCTAAATGTTAAATCTTATATTTAAATCTTTATCATCGTATCTAAATCCTAAATGTTAAAGCAAATGTTAAATCTTATATCTAAATCCTAAATGTCAAATCTAAATGTTAAATTTTTATTTAAATCCTAAATGTTAAGTCTTATATCTAAATCCTAAATGTTAAATCTAAATGTTAAATATTATATATAAATATAAATGTTGAACCTAAATGTTTCAAATATATGCCAAACAACCACGCCCCTCATAACCTCAACCAATACACAAACAGAGACTCGTGGGTGTCCACACCTACACACACACCACTGCCATAGGCCCATTTTACTCTCTGTATATTGGTTAAGGTTTTGAGGGGCGTGGTTGATTAGCTATATTTTAAACATTTAGGTTCAACATTTATATTTATTTATAATATTTAACATTAAGATTTAACATTTAGGATTTAGATATAAGATTTAACATTTAGGAATTAGATATAAGATTTAACATTTAGATTCAATATTTAGGATTAAGATATAAGATTTAACATTTAGATTTAACATTTAGGATTTAGATATAAGATTTAACATTTAGGATTTAGATGTAAGATTTAACATTTAGATTTAACATTTAGGATTTAGATATGAGATTTAACATTTAGCTTTAAAATTTAGGATTTAGATATGCTGATAAAGATTTAAATATAAGATTTAACATTTAGATTTAACATTTAGGATTTAGATATAAGATTAAACATTTAGATTTAACATTTAGGATTTAGATATAAGATTTAACATTTAGATGTAACATTTAGGATTTAGATTTAACATTTAGGATTTAGACATAAGATTTAACATTTAGGATTTAGATATAAGATTTAATATTTAGATTTAACATATAGGATTTAGACAAAAGATTTAACATTTAAATTTAACATTAAGGATATAGATATAATGAAAAAGATGTAGATATAAGATTTAACACTTAGATTTAACATTTAGGATTTAGATATAATGATTAAAATTCAGATATAAGAGTTAACATTAAGATTTAAGATTTAATATTTAGATATAATATTTAACATTTAGATTTAATATTTAGGATTTAGATATAATAATTAAGATTAAGATGTAAAATTAAACATTAAGATATAAGATTTATATATAATATTTAACATTTAGATTTAATATTTAGATTTAATATTTAACATTTAGATTTAATATTTAACATTTTGATATAAGATTTAACATTTAGATATAAGATTTAACATTTAGATTTAGAATAAAAATTTTGTTTTAATATTTAACATTTAGATATAAATTTAAGATTTAGATTTAATATTTAGCATTTAGATATAAAATTTAACATTAAGATTTAATATTTAACATTTAGATATAAATTTAAGATTTAGATTTAATATTAAGCATTTAGATATAAAATTTTACATTTAGATTTAATATTTAACATGAAGATATAAATTTGAGATTTAGATTTAATATTTAGCATATAGATATAAAATGTAACATTTAGATTTAATATTTAGCATTTAGAAATAAATACAATATTTAGATTTAGTACTTAACATTTAGATTTAAGATATAGCATTTAGAATGAAACATTTAGACCTAGCATCAATGTTTAGATGTAAGGTTGTATGTGAGGGAGGGGTTGTTGAGGTTATGTGGGGGGAGTGCCCGTGTGTGTTAGAGGGTATGAGGAGGTGGGGGTAGGTGTGGACGGTAGAGGGAGGAGAGTGTTGGGGGTGGAGGGAGGGAGTGAGTGTGGGTATGTAAGGTCGGAGAGCGGAGTGGGTGGGTGTATGTGTGTGTGTGGGGGGGGGGGGGGTACATGGGGGTGTTGGGGGTAGGTGTGTGGGGAGTGTGTGTGTGAGCGTGGTGGTGGGGTAGGGGGTAGTAGAGGTGGTGGCACCCTGGTGTCAGGTGTGTGGGGCAGGGACATTGGGGTGGGGGGGGCTGGCCTGCCCTGGGGGGGGTGTCGTCTGGGGGGTCCGGTCCTCCTGGGTTTCAGTTGGGCCGCCCCGGGTCGGGGGGGGGGGGGGTGGCTGCTCCTGGGCGCTTGGGCCCGGCGCTGTCTCTGCCCCGGGGGGCGCCTGGCGCCCGGTGTGGTCAGCAGCTGCTGGTCTTGGTCCGCTGGGGCCTGGGCCCCCAGACCGCGGGGGGCTCCGGCTGGGGCCGCCTTTTGCCGGCCTTCGGGGGATGCATGTCCGCTCTTTGGGGGGGGTAGCTGGGATCTGGGCCTCTGGGTGGCTGCTGGGGGCCTGGGTCGTGAGCCTTGCGGGCTTCCTCCTCCTTGCAGAGACGAGGCTGCATCTGCATGACTGTATCACCACGGAGCACCCTTTATTATGCATGTTGACACTATCAGTGCGTTTACATGCAGCCAATAACTCTTTCATAACTCTTTCATAACCGGAATTTTGCAATAACCCGGTTGCGCACAGCCATGTAAACACTGGCAAAAACCAAAATATGCTCATTTTCGGGTTTTTAAAAACCCGAATATTACCCCTGGGTTACTCCTTTTCTAACCGGAATATTTGGTCATGTAAACGCTTATTGGAATATCTTCATTGAAAGGAATATTTAATTGTGTTCTGCGCATGCTCGATCTGCAAGCATTTTTGGCGTTTTGATTAAATTACAGAGAGTATTTTGTACTAGCGATCAGACAGTGCTCTGCACAGCTTGCTAGTTTATACATCACCATGGCAACACGCATCCCGAGAGGAGCTGGTGTGCAAACAGTTACTTCGCGGGGCTCCATCACTCATCTGGAAAAGTTTGGTGAAGATGTGATGAGGAAAGTTAACTGACTCCAGCCGGAGTCTGTTAACTTCATCTGTTAACTACAACCATTCCCACCAGTCCTGGCTGAGACCTTCATCTGTCCGGGGGACTCTGCTGGAAACGGGAAGCGTGGATGTGCTCCGAGCTGCATTTTCAGGACACGTTCTCTCCTTCTATGATCCGTCAAGTAATGCTGGTGGGTCAGTACCAGCACTCCGGACTGCAGTCAAGACTGCAGCCTCTCGCGGATCCGCGGTCAAGCCAATCGGCGTTATTTCGGCTGTAACTCTGAATCTTGGCTGGCTTGACCGCAGTGGCTCCGGATGGTTCATTATCCACCATCATCATGACGTTTTCCGTGCGTCGCGGTTTGGGTCGGGATATTCCAATTGATTTCAGTAATCATGTAGGAGTAACTCTGTCTGCTCACGCATGTAAACGGGTTATTCCTGATCTTTCAGAAACCGGAATATTGACCTTAACCCGAATTTTGATGGCATGTAAACGTGGTCTGTGACACTGCTTCCCTTTGCGCTGACTAGGTTTTACCTCTTCTCTACTTCCCATTGCGCTGACTAGGTTGTACCTCTTCTCTGCGTAGTTCTGCGTGTGTTTGTATGATCTGAGGATATTTAAGCCACCTGCAGGTCCTCCTGTAGGGGATTGCTTGTTTTGTTTTCCGACAGAGACCTTGGAATGTTGTTTAGGGATCGCTGTACAGATGTACCAGTGAACTGTGTAAGTGGATTCATTTTCTCTCCTCTCTCTCTTCCTCTTCCTTACTCCTTTCTCTCTGTTCCACTTTCTATCATTACCTCTGTTAACTTTCATTTCTCCCTTGTCAGGCCCAGCAGTATGATATGGAATGGTGTAATAGACAAATGTTTAATTAAAGGAGTGATGACATAGCAGTTAAAAACTAGTCTATGTTGTTGGCATTACCTTATATGTAAATACTCCAAAGAAAAAAACGGCATTTTTTACAGCGGAGTATTGTTTTGAAACGCCAGACCTCACTTCCTCAGTCATACAGTTGGGTCCGGTGATGATATGGAGCTTTACCCGGAGACCACGTTGACTTCATTTTGATTGGCTACACCTTATTTGGCTATGACCTTATTTGGAGAATCTAGGTCAAGCTGCGGTCGGAGTTTGCTAAAGGCTAACTGCTAGCAACATGGGCAGTTCAGATAGTGAGCTACGTTTATCAGACAAGACAGCATTTAGAAAATAAATAAACTTACAGGTAATGACAAGGTTGTGGCCCCCTCCCCTCAGTGTTGCTGCAGAAGTTTTCTTTTAAATCCATTTGTTTGAAAATCAAGACCTGACTGCACAGAAGTTACTACTAGCTCCATACACGAACCTGAATCAGACAGGGAGGGGAGGGGGGGAGCGGACGGTGCATAAACCGTTAGGAGAGAGAGGAGAGGGGGGGGGGGGGGGCGCTGTTTACTTGATAGTGTGCACTTATTGGAGCAATTGAATTACGTAGAATGATAGAACTACGTAGAATGATAAAACTACGTAGAATGATGGAACTACGTAGAATGATAGAACTACATAGAATGATGGAACTACGTAGAATGATGGAACTACGTAGAATGATGGAACTACGTAGAATGATAAAACTACGTAGAATGATGGAACTACGTAGAATGATAAAACTACGTAGAATGATAAAACTACGTAGAATGATGGAACTACGTAGAATGATGGAACTACGTAGAATAATAAAACTACGTAGAACGATAAAACTACGTAGAATGATGGAACTACGTAGAATGATAAAACTACGTAGAATGATAGAACTACGTAGAATGATAGCCTGCTGTCTGATTCAACTGTTTCTGAGCAGAGAGACAAAGCTGACAGACCATAAACAGGAACTTTGATTCTCACTCTGACATTCACATGACCTCATCAGTGCACAACAGATCATATTATACACCCAAAACCCCAGAAAAGTGAAATTTGATGTCATGGCACCTTTAAAGAAATAAAATGAATAAACAGGATATCTTGGTAAAGCAAAACTATTCAACAGAATAAAGCAATCAGATTTCCATTCTGCTTGCTTCGATGCTGGACAGGACAAGTAAAAAGAAAAAAAAAAAGAAAAAAAAAGGTTGTATGTGATTTAAGGTTAAGTTAAATGTAGGGGAAAATAGGCTAAATATAAGCAAAATTACATAAATAATGAAAGATTTTCTGCTAAAACCTTTATAGTACAATTTTACACTTGGCACCCCATACTGACACCCACACCAACATGCAGGTGAAGTCAGGTAAAAAAATAAACTCAAATAAATGATTCTATTTGACAAGATGGACAACATCATCAATAAGTCTTGGCACCCCATACTGGCACCCACACAAACACCACCTCTGCCCCCACTATTTTACTAACTTCCAGGACATGCAGTTGGATTTAACGGCTGACGGTTGGTTCTGGTCGACCGCACCGACCCTCTCCCTCCCCCCTCCCCCCGACTCTCATCCTCCGGACATCGCCGCCGCTGCCTGCAGCCTCTTCCCCACCGGAGGGATTCCGCCCCCAACAAACAGCTACAGTAAGTTACCTTGTTTGCTTATGTTGTAAATATTTTACGAGTTGGTGATTTAATGGACAGTAACTTTACTAAATGTTATAAATGTGCAAATCCATAACGTGATTTTATATCTTGTATCCACTGCTGTCATGCTCATGTACTGCTAGCTAACATCAGTGCATGAAGTCATCATGTAATCATCTTAACTCGTTTCCTAAGTGAAGCCATCAGACAGCACCGTTAATCTACAGGTGATCTTTTATTTACACAAAGCTTCTCAGCGAATTTTATCCCTCACAATTGATAGATGGGCACAGGCGCGTGACCGAAGTTACCACCGGACAACCTCCGTATTTTTCCAGCTGTGTGCATAATAATATTCATGAAATAAAATCTTTTCTGCGACTTGATCAGCTGAGAAGACGTAAGGTGCGGATGGAAACGTGGATATAAAGCCCTCCCACAACGGCTACTTATAGTGTAGAGGGGGTGTTTACTCTTAATCTAATTCTTATATTATCATCATCATCATCATCACCAATAAAATAAACAAAAATAAAGCAGCGCTGCAGCACGTGCACTCCTTCACTGATCAATAAGTCCGAACCGTCGCGGTGGAACTATTTTAGTTTTACATGTGGCAAAAACCGGAAACATCTCCACTGTTTATAAGCCACACAGATCACACACGGAGGAAGGTGATGTGAGGAGGAGGAGGAGGTGCTGCTGCTAGAGGGGGAGACAGACGGAAGTCCTTTTTGGCTGCATGCAGGTGAAGTCAGGTAAAAAAATACAATCAAATAAATGATTCTATTTGACAAGATGGACAACATCATCAATAAGTCTGATTTGGTAACCTGGAATATTTCAGAAAGATACAGGGCTGAACAGAGAAACTGAGCAAGGTGGAGATTATTTCATTATGACATCTGCTGTAAATGATGTGATATTTAATAAGTAATGTACTCGTACAGTAAGAGTAAAGAAATTCACTGACATTGTGCAAGATTTGTTTGACCGTTAATTTTTACTGTTGTCTGTTTTGACACAGAGCATCGTCCAATCATGAGAGAGAGAGAGACGGCACGCCGGTGTGACAACATGCAAGAGGAAAGCAGGGAAACTGATGTCAGACCGACTGCTTTGTGAGGAAGGACTGTGGCCACACAACTGTCCAACACAACATGTGGAAACCGGAAGAATTCAGGTCTGTTCAGAAGCTCTTACTTTGTCTTTTTGAATGTCTGTGGTGTTGCCATATTTTAGGTCTGCACAACATAACACTCATTCATTAATCATTTTGAAATGCTATCATTAAGTCAAGAATAATCAGGGGTTAAGAAGATGTTTTTTTTTTTTAAACTATTTCTATTGTCAGGAAGCACAACAAAGAAAAAATTCTGTCTTGTATTACATTACTCTACCTCTCTTACACATTTTAACACAACACACAAAGTCTTATCGTGATCATATTCTGAATACAAGACCGGCGATACTACAGGCTAGTTAGTTGATAGTAAGTAAGTAAAAATCTATAAAGCGCTTTTCCCAGATAAAAATCACAAAGTGCTGAACATAAATGAAAAACGAATGGTACAACAAAATTACATAGTAAACATATTGAAAAGAAAGATAATAGAAAACATAAAATCCTAAAACACAGTCAATCACAATCAAATCAGCCAAAAGCTTTCCTGAATAAAAACGTCTTCAGCTGCTTTTTAAAAGATTCCAGTCAACCACACAGAGGGCGATGTTTTCATCTCTATAATAATATGTATGATTCCAAACACTTTACCCAACTGAAATCATTTTGGCACCACTTGGCAATAAGATGTAGACCTACATTTGCTAGAGAGACTAGATTTTAAATAAGCAGTTGACAAAAAATTCTAAATCTTTTTTCCATTTTGCAAAAAGATTAGATATTAATTACTCAAACAGTACGCTCTGCTTGTGCTCTCTATTCTGTCTTTTTAGAACATGAGTGAGCTAATGGACCTCCTTTTTGAACAGGTCATCATTGACCCTGAACCTGCGTGGCTGAAGTGAAGGCAGTGGCTGTTCCTGGATTCCAGATCGAACAGGGAGCGACCCGAGAAGGCAGATGCCAACCATGGTCCAGGTTCAGCCTTCCAGGTGAGGGTCCATGTTCAGCCTTCCAGGTGAGGGTCAATGTTCAGCCTTCCAGGTGAGGGTCAATGTTCAGCCTTCCAGGTGAGGGTCCATGTTCAGCCTTCCAGGTGAGGGTCCATGTTCAGCCTTCCAGGTGAGGGTCCAGGTTCAGCCTTCCAGGTGAGGATCCATGTTCAGCCTTCCAGGTGAGGGTCCATGTTCAGCCTTCCAGGTGAGGGTCCATGTTCAGCCTTCCAGGTGAGGGTCCATGTTCAGCCTTCCAGGTGAGGGTCCAGGTTCAGCCTTCCAGGTGAGGGTCCATGTTCAGCCTTCCAGGTGAGGGTCCATGTTCAGCCTTCCAGGTGAAAAGAAAAAAAAAATTTTTTTATATTATTATTTTTTTTTTTTTTTTTTTTTTTTTTTTTTTTTATTATATTTTTTTTTTTTTTCTTCTTTTATAGAAAAAAAAATAATAAATTATTTTTTTATTATTTATTTATTTTTTTTTTTTTTTTTTTTTTCTTATTTTTCTACTTACTTTTTTTTCCCACCCCCCCCCTCCCTAAAAAAAAGGAAAACAACCCCCCCCCCCCAAAACCCCCCATATAAATATCTTTATATAAAAATATATTTTCTTATATTTTTTTTTTTTTTAATAAAATTACTTTTTCCTTTTTTTTTAAATTATTTTTATTTTTTTTTAATATAAATTTAACCATCCCAAACAAATTTTATTTATTTAATTAAAAAATCTCCTTCTCTCCCCCACTTATTCTCATTCTTACAATGGAGACCCCAAAGAAAAAACTGGAACCAAAAACCCCCACTCCCCATCATCATTTTTTCTCTATATATGGAAAAATTTTTGGACAACAGTTTTTTTATATTTTTTTTTTATCCCGATTATTTCCACCATCACACAGCTACATTTACAGAGAGACTAATCATTTAGATTTCTGGTAAAATGTGAAGTCATACAGGGGGTTTACATTATTCATGTGCATTAGTCGACATCACAAATACGGCTGGATCAACTGTGAAGTTGGTCCTGAACCTTCCCAGTCTCTGAACCTTCATGTCATTTGATCAACACAAATGTAATTACACATCTGAAATCAATAAAAATTTTATTGTATAACTTGCAAAGCTCTTCCTTTGCCTCCAATGGCCCATGGCCTGCCTGATAAATGTTCGGAGCATTCTGCAGGGAGGAGGGGTTCAAGCAGACTGGCTCAAGTCCTGGATGAAGGGTCATGCAGCGTGACTCCTCTGGCTCCACATCTGTTCTGAAACTGTAGGAGAGTGTAAAAGGTGTTTCAGTACTTGGTATCTAGCATGATACTGGTTGTGTACTCATACTTTGAGTGATTACTGTGGAATACTCACTTTTTTGTTGACATCCAGCATTGATCTCTGCAGCAGATGTTCTCCTGCTCTGTAGGCATGGTTCTGCATCCTCCACAGGTGCACCTATACAGCAAGTATAATGTCAATCACCATGTGACTGATGTTGAGGATTTTCAGTAGTCAGCTCTGTATTATGAAACATGTTCCAGCAAAATGATCTAAACCCTTGAAGCATGATGTGTTTCAAGTGCAGCAATCCACATGAAGCAATCAGAAGACATACAGGTATGTGCTGACTGAAACTAGGTAGTGTTACTTTTGTATGGTCCAATATTACTCATTGTGAAAGCCACCACAGCAAAGTGAAAACAGGAACATATCAGTCTACAACAAGAAAGACTCATTACAAAATGATTCAGTATAGGTGGTTTAGGTTAGCCATGTCCACTGTAGTTTACCTACTTTATTTACCCATATTTGTTGTAAACTCTGCTCCCTTCAAAGAGGTGGGTACTAACATGGGTTTACCATCCACTAAACCCTAACAAAGAAATGCCATCACTCCATTAGCTTTGACAGAAGTAGCCTGTAATGAAAGAGTACGTCATAAAGATAATAATGCAGAGGATGACTGCTAGTTTAATCTGTGACTTTACAGACAAATATATTTGGTAGAGTGTCAAAATATGCTTTGTTCCATATTATTTAGACAGTTTGTTGCCTAACTTTATTTGGCTAGGCTTTACTAGTTAGCAATACAAAGTTCTGCCAACGACCACAGAGGAAGTAAATAAATAACCATTCTGATGTAGACCATGAAGAACGAGGCTGATCATCACAGAGGTCAGGGTCTTGCTTTAGTGGCTCAAACGAGTCGGGCTTCGGCAGTCCGGCTGCAGACTGTTGCGTTGTCTTCTGCTTGTTTAGCACACAGGGGCGGGAACGCTCCTGCGCGTGGGCGTGGTTTCAGCGCCTCCAGCGGACACGCCCCCCAGCGGACACGCCCCCCAGCGTCTCAGGACAGAGAAGACTGATTTCATTATTTTGAGACCTAATCTTATATGCTTATGGCAGAAACATAGAGCAGAAACGTCTCCTCTACTCCTCCCTCCCTCATTCTCCTTCCACCGCAGCTTAGGTGCGCACGCACCCCCCTCTCCTCCCTCCCCCGCGGGAACAACCGCATGCTGTAGACTTACTTTCACTTTCAGCTGCCGCACTTCGCTGCTGTATTTCCATCGTGTCTTCGATCGATCATGTCTGTCTGTCACCGATCACTTTTCCCACAAACTTTCCTCCTTCATCCACCTCCTAAACTGCTTCCATTACGACTGGTCGCCATGTTCTCTCACCCTCACAACAGGATCCAGCACACTTCAGCCGGTTAGCTCTAACAACACAGTTGTTAGAGCTAATTCCTGGCCCAATCCCAAACCGCCCCCTACACACTACCCCTTAACTGTCCAGTGTCACTCCCAATGAAGTCCTGCAGCTGTAGAGGGCCTTGATTGCAGGTGGAGGGTGTTAATGACAGCGAGACGCCCTCTTCCCCCAACTGGAAAAGGAAAGCAGTCATCGCCGTGGCAACACAAACACCCCCGTGTCAAATAAAACTGTGTGGAAATACTAACTCACACTCATGTGTGAAGAATTATGTTTTATTTTAAATAAATAATAATAATCATGATCCTAAACAATTAAATAAATGATCAAATTATTATTATTACTACGAATATCATTGTCATCATCATCATTATTATTATTATCATTATCATTATGCCAATAGGAGGATTATAATCCTCTTTTCCTGCTCAAACATTCCCTTCCATGAGCGCCAGTGGTTTGAAGGATACCTGTGCACCTGTCATCGTTTTTTTTTTTTACCCCATAAAATAACTCCATTCATGTTTTTCTGTCAGTATTGACAAACATGCATGACACGTGCGGAACTCATGTGTGGAACATGACTGTTTCCTCCACCATTTAGCCGTCGCACCCGCTGCAAAATTCTGGCGAGTCTGCACTGATGCAGACTCGCTGATTAAGGGCTGAACAGTCCACTCGCCCTCCACCCTACACGGTTTGGGACGGCCCTTAATATGGCGGAGCCTTCGCGGGAACGCGCAAACGGAGGGGTAGTGTGTAGGGGCCGGTTTGGGATTGGGCCTATGATGCTTCCTAACAACACAGGAAGCATCATAGAATTGCATCACTTCCTGGTAGGTTTTTTTCAAGCTTGTCTGACACCGCCATCTGCTGGATTAGATGAAAACTACCGAAAAAATTAACATGAGCCCTTGGTACCCTCTGACAAGCTCCGCCAGAGATTAAAGTAGCTCCGCTGATTAAAACCCTTAATTAACGTGGAAACACGTGATTGGCAGTTAACGTTCGGATTTAAATTAACGTGGAAACACGTGAATGGCAGCCAGTGAGTTAAAAACAGTGAATATATCAGATGGCAACACCTGTCTTTTGTTCAAAGAAGGTATACTTTTATTGTCCTCTCATTACTTCCACCAAAAATGTGTATATGTCATTAGCCTCTGCAAACGTTGTTGGTAAGCCAATGGTGTGGGTGTCCATGTTTGTGGCAAATTCCCTGGTGAGTTGAAGATATGCAGTCAAACACTCATCTGGTGTGCCGGGGAAAGGCCTCCCCTTCAGAATGTTTTCACATATTTCCCTAAATGGCTGGTTTGCCACTGCCAGTGGTTCTTCACTCTCACAAATACTTTCTGCTGCATGTGCAAGGAGGTCTGCATCCACAGATCGCAACATGTTGGTGTAGCCTGCAATCAGGGCAGAAATAATAGTTTCAATATTTTGAAAGGACCAGACAGGAAAATATGGGTCTCACAGCTCTCCTCATCACAACTTTATTTAAATTGAATTGTTTTTTAAAAATTGTAAATACATATCTTATACATTTTCAGAAAGTAATTGTGTGTGTGTTGCCCCTTAAAATTTCTGTTTTTGAAATGGCTTCCACTTCCAGGACCATGTTAGTGATGTTCAGATACTTTTTTTTTTTTTCCCCCTACAGATACAGATTCTAATTAATGTGCTTTGGTTATCGGCTGATACCGAGTAAAAATACCACTATGTTATTTAAAATTTCCTATTACACCTGCACCTGACTGTGGTAAGGCCGAGCTCAGGTTAATCCTTTAACACTGTAATGAATACATCAAATTATATCCACTTACTTTTAAATGCCGTGTTGATGTTGGGAGAATCAAGTATGAAATAATTCCACACCACCAACAAGTTACTCCTTGTCTAGCAGGTGTCAAGTGAACATTTCTTCTAATTGGCTAATCAATAAGGATATTCCTATTTGAATCAATTATGAGGTATTGGATCTTGCCTTCAGAAAACAATACCAGCAATTTTGGCAGTATCAGCGACATTTACAATACGGACACTGGATCAGCTCTACACCAGGAGAGCCCATTTAATGTCCAAATGAAAGGAGTGAGCATACTGTCACCCACCCAAAAAACCTCCCCTGGAACTATGCAGAACTATCAGATAAGTCAGGGTTTCTCAACCCTGGTCCTCAGGGACCCCTGCCCTGCATGTATTCCAGGTTTCCAACTCCACACTGATTAATGGATTAATCCTTCCATTAATCCACACGGATTAATGGAAGGATTGTGCAATTGTGGATAAATGCACCATTTTTTGTAAGAAGGGTCCTTAGGGTCAGTTATTGAATTTTAGCCTAGGAGCTCTTGTCAAATATCAGTTTTAAATATCCAATTGCAAGACTATCAAAATCAATTCATCCATCTAATATTTTTCAGCCAATATACACCATGAAATGATTAGATTACTTTCAAATGTGATAAAATTGACTTATTTTCAAATTATTGAAGTCACATAACATGAAGTATCATCATAAACACCTTTTTTTTTTAAATATATATATATATATATGAACACTACAAATGAATATGCATCATAGTCTGAAACATGTTTGGCTTATTTAATGAGAAACACTTAATGCACTTAGTGCTGATGACATGATTTGACATTTTTTTCAATGTTATAGACAAAACATTCTTCATGACGATCTATGAAACAGAGGCGCACCTGCATAGATTAGTTACTGGGAAACATGGCTGCATTTCAGCACATCTGACCAGACTGTGGCGCTGTTCACAGAAACAGGTGATGTTACAGGAGGAAGCTCTACACCTTTGTTACTATGGATTTTAAAGGGATTTTTTTTTTCAGTTTTTAATTTACTTTTCCAATTTTACAGACAGTAATGGCTCAGCCTTCTGTTGTATTGACAGTTAAGGTTTAAAAGCTTGTAAGGACCCTTCAGAGGACTTTCTGCTGCTTACAAGAAGCGCCCCTCCTTCCATCCTAATCTTAATTAACAGGAACTATTTAAAAATCAACTGGAACCATGTAAGTTGTTATCTTCTTCTTTTAAAGACTAATTATTTACCATGAGTTAGCCGTGTGCTAGCTGTTAGATGTTCACTCAAAAATGAGGCCCTATGTCAAAAATCCTAAACTTCTCCTTTTAGTTCATGACAAAAATGAAGAACTCGACATGAACGCAACAATTATTTGATTAAAAATCAAAATTATTTAAAATCTGCCTGTATTGTGCAGTAATTTATGGAGGCCAGGTGTCTTGATATTTCACACATCATTTTGGAGGCTTAACAATCAGTTGACAAATTAAAATAAGATTCAACATCTTAAGTGTACAAGAAAACAATTTATCACCCATATTATTCTTATGACTCAAGATTTTCTTTTATTATATATTAATAAAACAACTTTTGTGTTCTGTATGGATATTTAAAATGTCTGTGTTGGGCTCCTAGGCTCAAATCCTTTCTTATGTCCTAAGGAAGCCTCATACAAAATTTGGCGCTTTTATCCACAAGTGCACAATCCCCAGAAAAACCTGCACTAAGCCTCTGGACTAACAGTCTAGTTTCCATAAAACACAGCTAAATGATAGGGTGGAACAGAAAAAGATTTTATTTTGTGGACCAGTGTATGTACCTGTAGAAATAATTGTGCCTTAGGTTTTAAGGTACATACCTCCCCGTTCCAACACTGCGTCATAAAAATATCTTCCAACAAATGCTGGTCTCCTGTTAGGGATTCTGACTTTCAACCAAATGACTTTTCTTGAAAATCTGAATTAATGGAGAGAATAGATTCAAACCTCTTTGATTGTGAAATGTGACAAAATCTCCATAATGTGTCCATAAAATTAAAGTATTAAAAGCATTGCGTATCATACCCATCAATACAAAGGTGGATCCACAGTCCAAAAATTTCAGCTTGTCATTACCTGTTTGGAACCATCAACACATCACAAAAGTATAAAATGTCATGAAAAATACAGCAAATAGGAATTGTATCAATTATGACTTTAAAAATGTTGCATCTATGGTTAAAAAAAAAAACAGAAAGGAAAAATATTATAAATCCATTTTCTTACAGCCAGCAAAAGGATGCATTCATTTTTACAAAATTATAAACATGCGCTATTATCAGGTTTTCAATATGTATTTCAAGATAAATTACTCAAGTGCAATAAAGGAGGAAAACTCGTGTATAGATTTAGGGTATTGGAAAATTGGCCGATATCCGATACGCCAATATTTTAAAACTCATGTACCTGATAACCGACATCGATACCAATATTAAAGCTAGAAAAAATAAACAGTCATTGTAAGCAGCAGTTGTATTATCCGTTTCCAACACTTTGAGAAACAGGGGTTGGAAAAAACATCGATAAACTGAAATACTGCAATATTTTTATATACCAATATCAATAAACAATGAAATATCACGATTTTTTTTTTTTTTTTTTTGTAAAATAGATCGATACCGCATTTTTAAAGGGGCATTGTGTAACAACTGTATATCGCAAGTATATCTGTATATCCACCCTCTGTGTGGAGACGTGGTCCGTCAGTTACAGTGACTTCAGTCCACATCTGATATGTTGTCATGGCGATGTCGTATTGTTTTCCCTGACCCATGTTTTACCGTCTTTCTCTCGGCTTCTGTGATTAAAATAACATCTGGTTTCTTACCGACTACCTGACTGCACATGAACGCAGCATCAGTGTGACGCTGGTTCCTCCGGACTGCACCACGGTAACTGTTCCAAAAAATGACCTCGAACTGAGCTGACGGCTCCGGTGTGTCCGGTGAGTTTCTGTGGTTTCCTGCTGTCACGCTTCTACTGAACGTGAAAACATGGCGACACGACATGGTAGCCCCCACCAAGCCAACCCGTTCCATGTAGATATGAATTATACGAACGGTGAATTCAGAAAGGAGCCCCCCACTTCGGCTGTCGCCCTTAGGAGGGGAGCACTCCTCTTTCCCAGGGTTTTGGGTTTTTTCCAGCTTCCCCCACCACCTCCGGAGGTCCTTGGGGGAGACCCCGCCCCCCCTTGCCCCTATTATGCCCTGGGGATGAATTTGTGTGTGATTTTGTGTGCGACTTGGTGAATGTGTATTTTGTGTTGAAAGCTTTTGGGCAGTTAGTTTGATTGGAAGGCCCCATTTTAGTTTCATCCTATAGGAGAATTACAATTTGTTGATGGGAGTGATCACTGATGAATGAAAAAAACACTTTTGAACGAAATAATCAGTTTTTGTGAATAGATAACAGGAGAACTTACACAATATCCCTTTAAATGTCAACATTATATCAGCACATGAAAATATAGCAACATTTTTCTGAATTCTCACAAGATTTTGTAACAGAGTGATGAAATATCGTGACATTTCGTTTCTAGTGTGAAAGAGGAAATTGGTGTAGGAAGGATGAGGTGTGAATCAGTGGGCATGGTTTATGCAGGTGTACAAAGACCCGGCGGGGTCGGCAGTTGCAGGTCCACTGGGGCCTGGGTCCCGAGACCGCAGGGGTCTTCAGTTTTCTTTTTATTTTTTTTTTCTTTTTTTTCATCTTTTTTTTTTATTCTTTTTTTTTTTCCTTTTTTTTTTTTTTTCTCTTTTTCTTTTTTTTTTCTTTTTTATTTTTTTTTTTTTTTTTATTTTTTTATTTTTTTCTTTTTTTTTTTTTATTTTCTTTTTTTTTTTTTTTTTCTTTATTTTTTTCTTTTTTTTTCATTTTTTTTCTTATTCTTTTATTTTTTTTTTTTTTATTATTTTCTCTTTTTTTTTTTTTTTTTTCTTTTTTTTTCGCTTGATTTTTTTTTCTTCATTTACTTTTATCCCCCTTTGTATTCGTTTCCCTAGGTCTTATTCCCCTGTTTGTGTCATGTTCTTTTTTTATTATTTTTTGACCCTGGATTATATCATTTTGTTCCCCTGAGATTTCGTTTGTGCTCTTAGTGTATCCGGTACGAGAATTGCATCTGTGGTGGACGATTGTCCCACCTTCTGCTGAGTGTTGTTTGGATATTCCCCCCCCCCCTTGTTTTCCTGTTTTCCCCTTTGCCAGAAACCCGCTAATTCCCGAACCGCGATGTCTCTCCTGCCGTTCTTTCCCTAGATGGTTTATGGCCCCCCCCCCCCCCCCCCCCCCCCCCCCCCCCCCCCCCCCCCCCCCCCCCCCCCCCCCCCCCCCCCCCCCCCCTTTACCAACAACCCTTTTCTGTATCTCTCCGTCCTACAGCGAACCTGACGCAGCCTCCCACTGAACACACTCTGTTGATTCTTCACCGTGTTGTGGAGCGGATGGGAAGAGTCCTCCATCATCTTCATCAGCTGGTGCAGCATTCTTTTTTGAACAATCATCTCCAGATATTCACAGAGCCAGCTTTCTTGATCAGCTTGCTGATTACAGCTTATTATTAGGCTCGCTGACCTGCTGTAAACTACTGTTGACAATTAGTGATAGAAAACGCACATCCTGTGGAGATGTTTTGTGTTAAACCAAATTTAGCACACCCAGTACAGAATTTTTTTTTTTTCGGCTACACTGGTGATGGGGTGATCGTCCAAAGCCAACTGAGGCAGGATGGGGAGTGGGAGGGCCCTCGGTCCTGCCGAAGGAATGTGGGAGCGGCGACGTACGACGGAGAGGAGGCGGCTTTGGCGTGAAGTGACAGCCGCGTCTTATGGCACTGCGGGTCGGGTCAGGCAGGGCTGGGCCAACCGGCCGTGGAGAGCCGCGAGGAAATGAAGTCTGGAACCGGTTATAGGAGGGGAGACGCGTCCCTCCAGAAACTGGTTCATACGGGGTATTTTTCTGGTAGCCTATCACGCCAATGTATCTCAGCACCTTTTTTTTTTTCTCAAACAGCGTGTTTTAATAAAGCATAAACTGCATTCTGTAATGGTCTTTTCCTGGTAAGAGCCGTCACCTCGCATCCTGAACCCGCTGGTCTGCTGCGTGACATCTGCCGATGATTTCAGTGGCACTTACAGCAAACCAGCAACGTTCTCAGTCACAAACACACTTCATAAATTCCAAATTAACTTATGTAGGCTATACTTTTTCAAATTTATTTTTAGCCTTAAACTGCTATGTTTCTCTGGGAAAGTGCAAGGTGTGTGCATGTGCTTGCACCCCCCCCCCCCCCCTCTCTCGGCTTTTTCCCAATAATTTTAACACATAAAATCAGGCTGATTAAGTCTCTAGATTCATACAATCAGTGGTGCATCGGAGCAGATGCAGGTTAACGGCATAGATCGAGGAACATCCATCACTGATTAACACATCGGTCTTCACAGGACAAAGTATCAAGCATTTGGCAGGAAATGACAGCCTCGTCTTGGGGCGCTCTGCATGGAGACCCGCGAGGAAGAATGGAACTATGCAGTGGAGACGTGCCCCTCCACCGTCCTTAGAAACCGGTTCATTAAAAAAAAAAATAGTAAATTGAGACTTTTTTTTTTTTTACTGAAGAAGTTCTTTCCGATGACTTTTTGTCTGAGGACGTTTGGTCTGACTCTGAGTCTGAGTCTGATGACTTTTGTACTGACACCTGACACTTGACTCTGAGGACGAGGATGTCCTAAAATGTACACCGTACAGCCAAACAGCCTTGTAGGTCGGCTCAGCCTGGCCCACAGCACGCACTCAGCTCTCTCCTCGAGTTGACACATCACAGTACAGAAAGAGACACCGGAGTATCGAAATGACGAAGAGAAGCTGCTTGGCTTTAGTTTATTGCAGAAAATGGAACGACAGCCAGCTGTATAGACTTCAACGGGGCTGTTAAATACAGTAAAAACACAACAAACCTCTACACGCACATGGAAACCCATGCAATAGAAAACCGGAGCTGCAGAAACGGAGGAGAGACATTATAGAGTGAAATTGGTAAGAGTGGTCATCTTCGGCATCAGTTCATATTACTTTTTCAAAGTGCATGTTACTTAAGTCATATGCTACTGGAGCAACTAAAAAATACAATTAAGACATTAAAATAATCTAGTACATGGATTCCATCAAAAAATGTTATCTAACATTAGATAAAGCTTTGATTATTCCAAAACAGGGAAATTTATAGAATTACTTTAACGCAACAGGCAAGTGCACACAGTGCAAAAAATTATACATAAGGATTGAAAGATATAATATCATAAGAGGTGGACTAGTAAAAAACTAGATTAATGATTTTCTGGAATTGAAACAAATATACTAAATGTGATACAGCTCACACTTGATTGCATATAAGTACCCTTTTGTGTTACATGTGAAATAAATACAGAATGATAACATACAGGTACTATAGCCCATTATTATTTCCCGATTCCCCAAGAGCTGAGTTTGGCAAAATTCTATCCTTGGTCTTTTTGGATCCTTTAGATCTATGAAGCTTAAATATGAAAAAGTATCGATATCGGCAATACTGGCCCTGTATTTACTTAGTATCGGATCGATACCAAAATTTCTGGTATCGCCCACCTCTACTTTGTGGCAGTGAGGCGGGATGGGCCCTGATATGGATGGACCCCAGAATATCGTTCCTTCACCGGGTGCCAAGACATGTCTCGTCTTTGGGATGGTCTGTTCTTGGGGGAGGCGGGGGGGATTTAATCGTGTGCATATGAGAGAGAGTATGTTTGTCTATGTCTATTGTTTGAGATAAACTTGGGGGACTGCTGATGTAATGGGTTGTTTTTAATATGTGAAGCACTTTGTAAAGCTGTTATGCATGAAAAGTGCTGTATAAATAAAATTTGATTGATTGATTGATTGATTGATAGTAATCGGTAACATTGTTTTATAACTGCAAGCATTTGTTTTAAAGCAAAACCCACACAGTTAAAGGCTGTTGTCTCTGGAGTGAAAGGACCAGCTGGAATGTTGTTTTCCAGGAAATGGTTCAGAAGGCTGAGAGAGGTTTGACGGGACAAATCATGTAATTTTATTCAGATGCTGGAATAAAATCAAGAATGGCCGACAGGAAGCTCCCATTCTTGTAAACGAGAACTTTCTGGGAAGGCTGCCAACAAGAAGCTAGAGGGAATAAAGAGGAGAGAACATATCAATAGAGCCTCTGTGAGAGCGTGGCACACTAGTGAACTCATCTCTTTCTGCTCATTGTCCTGCTATTCTCGCTGCGATATGTTTGCATGCTGCATGAGACGAAAGCTCAGAAACTAGAACCCCCCTTTTCTCTCTTTGAGGCCAAAATCACTTCTGGAAGGGATTTCTGTTTGCAACCAGCCTGCTTCAGGTAAGGTCTTGCATGTTTTGAATCCCAAGCCCATTTTTCTCGAAATTACATGCTCCAGTTAAAATGAGAGTATCTCTGCAACCAGAAGGTCTATTTGAATAATTCTGGTGTCAAATTAAAGAAAACACTTGTGATATTTATGGAGATGTGTAAATATATTTGTTACTGTTGAAGAGTAATTGAAGATGGCACAGCAAAAAAACACTTCCAGCATCAGCAACTCTCTGAAATGATGCTTTCGAAGCCGTTAATCTCTTTCAATCCAGAGTAGAACATGTTGACACTGTTTTGCAAAGACCTCCACTTAGCTATAAAGTAAAGCAGGACAGAATTACAGACGTTTTTCTTTTTTACACCATTTGTGCAATCTGCTTTTTCCCATGTGCAAATCTTTATATTTCATTTTTAGATCACTAATGGTGATGAGTAGCGTTAAATACAACAGTTTTTGGCAACTGTTTGAGAATTCAACAACACACACACACATCCTTGTACTTTTATCTTAGTGAGGCCATTCATTGACATAATGCATTCCCTAGCCCCTAACCCTGATTGCCTAACCCTAACCCTAACCTAAACCTAGTTGTAAGCTAAACTCTAACCCCAGCTTTACACCTGGTCCATGAGCGCAGGGCTGCGCAGCGCAACAGCTTTTCTTCGACCTGCATGGCGTGAGCATTTACACCGTTCGCTGCGCACCTGCAAGTGCACCAGGTGTTGTTAGATCCGTGACATCACGGAATCACATGAGGATTGCAAGATCGCCTGTGTTTCTCATCCACATGGTTCATTTTGTCCACATGTTTGTGCGTCATGGTTTCCTATTTCACTGAAACCTCGTGGACAAGGAGATGACGTCATGTTCAGGTAGTTCAGCAGTTTAAAAGCTGCAAAGTGGCTTTTGTTTCGGAAGTTACCGGATGTTTTACACTGAATCTGTGTCTGCTTCCTGTCTGGTTCGATCTGAACTACTGAAATTGACGCGGTGTTGGTGTGTGTCAACACCGCAATACAAATGAGCGTGATGATGGAAGGCTGGTAAGCTAGCTTTATAATAGCTTTAAATAAAAGAGATGAATGGGACTGGATTGAAGCCTCTTCAGTTTGATGCAGACTGGCTGTTGGATGTAAAAGTTAGAGACTGTGCTCGATGGTGAAGTATCAGATTTACAGCTGAACAGCATCTCCTTGACAGAGTTTTTAAAGGTCTAACATGCCTGTACAGTTTTTTGGTCAGCTTCAAGATCAGCACAGTGAAATCTGTTCAAATGCAAAGGGCCAAACCAAACTACATGGCTCTTATTACAAAATGGCCGACTTCCTCTTCAACTGAGATGACGGGTCCCAGAGGCTTGTGTCCAGGTCCTGACATGTATTAACAACGTGCTGAATTTCATCCATCTTACTTAATGAGGTGGGCGGAGCTAATTGATAGAAATATTCAGGAGGTGCAGTCAACTCAAATGATAACTTATCCAGCTTATTCCCACATGAATGAGTTCAGCGGCGTCTGCCGTTTCCCACGCAAAGTGTGGTGGAGAGCAACGCTGTTTCATGGCAATGGACCAACGCTTGCTTTCATGGGTAAAAATTTGAGTGTTCATTAAAGGGACTTGAGGCAAGATTAAGAAAGAAACTCGCGACTGGCGCTTCAGGTAACTGCAGCCACGAGCCAAGCCGTCACGGGAGCACAAACTGAAGCTATGATGTTGTTTACTAACCTTTTTCTCCGTAGTTACACTTTTTAGTGTCTTTTAGTTGATCTGGATCGTTTGCTGACGGCAGAAGAATCCATAACTATCTTACAGTGTTTGAATTTACCGCGACCGGCTTTGTCCTATATCAAAACAGCGGATGTAGAGTCATGTGACGTCACGTCTGCATGGCAGAGCTGGAAAGCTATAATGTTGTTCACTAAGCTTTTTCTTCGTAGTTACAATTTTTAGTGTCTTTCAGTTGATCTAGATCCTATTCTGACGGCAGAAGAATCCATAACTATCGCTTACAGTGTTTTTATTTAACGTGACCGTCTTTTTCCTGCATCAAAACTGCGGATGTAGGTCATTTGACGTCACGTCCGCAGGGCAGCGCGGGAAATTCGGACACCAAATTGCAGCGCATTTTGCAGCGCACAGCCTGTTCAAGGCAACGGAGAGAAACATGGGTGGAAACGTTATTTTTGGTATTTAGCGCTTCATCACCCATTAGTATGAAAAAAAGGGACATTCATGTTTGTTTTTTTTTCTAATTCCTGCCTCAAATCCCTTTAAATACAAAGTGATTAAAAGAATATTGAAAATATGCACGGATGATCAGGCCAGGGTTTAGTCAGGACTGTAACTTCAGGATTCTGCAACCCTGTATGCATTTTGGGGTAAAAGTGTTTTCCTTGTCGTTCCTGTAGTATTTTTTGGCGTTGAATCCATCCCTGCCAGATGTCAAGCTGTAAAAGTTATCATTTAGTCATAATTATTGATTAATTAGCATAATGATTGATATTAGAAATGGCTAAAATTTTCCAAGTGATGAATATTCTATATATGGTTGTTTGGTATCATTGTAAAGGAGACATCCAGGGCTTTCATTTAAGCCCAAAATTGTAGCTTTCTGACAAACACAGAGGTCACATGACCTCTTTAAACCAAAAATTAAACGCATTTTCCCACAATTTTTGCCTAATCTATATAGTTAATTTATCCCTGTGGAATCAAGGGCCATCAGGGACCCAAAAATCAACAACAGCAACACTTGATAGACTCTTTCAATTCAGGAAAAGTGTAATGTACCCGTACTAATTCTTGTGAGAGGTTATTGTGAGCCTTAAATCAGAAGTCACCTGCTCAGGCCAATTCCCCCTCATTCATTCTTTGGACCAGCGTTATGTGAAAACTACCAAACCAGTTATCTAGAAGTAATGATGATATCATACTTATACTTGTCAAATTATGTGCTTTTTTGGGTAACTTTAAAGGTGTCATAACCTGCTGTTTTACATACACAATCCTTCTTAAGTTATCTTCAAATGAATTTTTAATTATAGTTGGGTGGGAGGAAAATTTAATGAGCTCATTTTAACCTCTTTTTATCCCCAACTTTTGTTTGTCGCGAGAATACGCACGAGAGTTAGAATAAAAACGTAACGGCACGGTTGATGGAGAGGATCTGCCGAGTAAAAGGGTTGGACTCTGACGAATATAAGGAGCGGACGTCTGACGTGAAGTTAACCAAACACTGTTAGCTTTTGTAGCTACATTAGCAGCTTGTCCATTCGTCTACCATTGTTTACTGGTGTCTTACACAAAAGATAATAAGTTACACAAGCAGCAACACTTACCGAATGCACATCCACTGGATCCAAATATAATCCACTGCTCCCTGCCAAAGCAGCTCAGCACAGCAGATTTTTTTCCTCCTCCTCCTCTCTGACAAAGCTGGTCATTAAACGCTACTCAGCGGCAGGTAATCAGCTGATTCAAGTGGTGCAAAAGAGGCCAGCTGCCCTTGTTACCAGACAGTGTCGGCCACATCAGGTGCTGCGTGGTGCACTGCGGCGCGCAGCATCAAAATCGGCGCGCGCCGATCTTTTCGGCTTCTGTTCTATTTTCTGCGCGAGCCGCGGCCGAATTTGTCAAGCCAGGCAGGAAAATAAGCAGGAACACGAGACAAATCTATCAAAATAAACCCATTTTCAAAGTAAAAACACCCAGATAAGCTTTGAAACCCGATCTCTTTTTAATAGATCCAATAATATGTCAATTATGTCTTCATATGTATTGAAAATGCAAATGGAAAGATTTACACACAGAAATGTCGGCTTTCTGCTTCAATTCAATTAAATTCAACTTTATTTGTATGGTGTCCATTCATGACAGTGTCACCTCAGGGCGCTTAACAGACAGAAAAGTTCAGGTCAGATTGATAATAGCCTAGTTAAGGAAACCAACAGATTGGATCGAATCTTGACTTGACCCGGTCCAATCCTCCATCCTGAGCAAGCACGGAGGGGTGGCGCTTGTAAATAGTATGAAAAAGAGAACAGGAGATGTGGCCACTGTGGAATTATCAGCTCTAGAAGCACAGCAGAGAAGCAGGACTGCTGCCGACTGTGCGTGTCCGATGTGGACAGAAAGAGGAGCGGTGTCGACCAGAAAATCGGTGCGCTGCGCTTCGGCACACTTCCGCATGTCCCTACCGTCAGGTGCTAAAGTAGGAACCACCAGGAATATCTTGAAAACCAGCAGGACAGGGGTCCCTGAGGACCAGGATTAAGAAACACTGATGTAGTATATGTGCTCTATGGAGATGGACTGAAAATGAATATAGGTTTTGATATGTCCTTGGACAACCATCATGGCCACATATAGTTTCAACATTCTGTCTGTCCCATAAGAGTATTTCACAAAGATGCCAAATGAGGTTTCTCACTACAGTGAACAAAAACTGTCCACAGTTTGGACAGATGAACATTTTACTTGCAAGTTTTAACCAGTAAAATTAAATCAGCTCCAGTACCTTGGTTTTCCTTTGTGTGGAGACGGCAGGTCATAAATGTACTCAAAAAAGGAGAGTTGAGTGGAGTTGAGTGAGAAGTTACAAACCCAATAAAGTTTGAATAGCTTGTCCAATGTACAGGTCAGGCCATCTTTCAAGGGAATGGCGAATTTGTCGTTCTAGGAAATGATGACATACTGCTTAGATGAACTCCTCAGATTACCAACGCACATCAGCTGGGGTGGGTGAGTCTTGGATGAATCTACAGGATTATTGCACAGAGATGCAACACTTGTTCCAAACTTAAAGACAGAAGACAAAAAAGTGTATTTAGTAAAGTGATAAGTAGTGCTGAGATGTGCCCTTTTTCTAAAGTAGATTAAAGTGCAGATGACACGTTTTTGACATTTTTTGCCATGTTTTATCGACCAAAACGTCCTTCATGATGATCTATGTAACATAAACAAGCGCAGCTGCATAAATGAGTTATTAGAAAACATCGCTGCTTTTCTGACCAGACTGTGGCGCTGTGAGCTGAAACCGGATATGACGTCTGCGAGAGCCTCTTCTTCGCTGCTCATTTTACATTGAAGTGGCTTCATTGCGGTTTTTAAGCTCCTTTTCTAGTTTTACAGAAAAACAGTAACGACTCAGCCTTCAAATTGTGTTGACAGTTAATGGTTAAAAGCTCGTAAGTGCAGCGTTAGTTTATTTAGGTTTTCTACAGATTCGGGTTTTATTTTAAAGAGGATAAGGAAAAGCAGATCGGAGTCGTACCTATGAGTCTTACTCACCAGTAAACAGGCAGCAACCGGATCTCTCTGATCGTCTAGAGCAGGGGTCGGCAACCCGCGGCTCCGGAGCCGCATGCGGCTCTTTAGTCCCTCTGTTGTGGCTCCCTGCATTGGAAAATGAATTAATGACTATTCTACTAAAGTGTATTGTATTTTGGTTGGTTCACTTTATTAATGTGATTCTAAAAGACCAAGACAAATGTCCCCTTGAGAGACAATAAAGTTTCTTATCTTATTCTAAATTTGAGGATTATGATGATCCCTCTGAGGGATTCATGTACAGTGGCGCACTTTTCCCGAGTTCTCCGAGCACTGCAAATGCAGCACGTGAAATAAAATCCAACTCAACTATTAAAATAAAGACATAATTTATATTTTACCATTTTGCAAAGCAGCCCATTGAGTGTCAGGTGCAACAAGCAGGTAACTGCAGTAAAACGGCGAGTAACTGTCCAGCACGCTATGATGTGTCTCACAAACCTTTACGCAGCCAATCAGTGTTAATAACTGCACTTCATGCTCACGTGCCGCTATCGTGCAGCATAGCATGATACAGCCCTATTGAATCAGCAATCACGGAATTAAACATTAAAAACGGAATTAATTACAAACAAAGAACATCACTGAGTGTGGACGTGCCGCGGAGCGCTGAACTTTCCTCCTGGCGCACTATCCCACGAACGCCTCACAGCGGAGCGTCTCTGCTGTGCTGTTGCTGCAGTTCTGGCATTTAAAGTGAATAATAAACGAGCAAAAGCTTATTTGTCCACTCCGACCCTGTCATGCTGCGCTTTGATCACTTCTCCAGCAGGTAGGCCGACGATAGAGAAGAAAAGTGTCTGATGCACTGAGCATGTTCAGCGCTGCGTGGGCAGATTCATTTGTTTTCACTGCTGACCAGATTATTTTGCGTAGCTTTGTTCATATTTTGTTCATCACAGTAATTTCATTTTTCGGGTAGACCGCTTACTGCACGCGCCGGTAAAAGGATGACGGCACAGACAGGACAGCGCGTTTGGTTTGCTGCTGGTAGATTATTAAAGCTGCGTCTTTTTCCATCCTATATAAATACAACTAAAATAGATTAAAAAAAAAAAAGTGACCTTCAACCCGACGTCTTTTCTTTTTTTTTAGTTTAAAATGTTTTATTTGCTGGATGCAGAAATGTAATTTTGTTTTCTCGTTTTTATGTTAAATGCAACACATTTAACGTTAAAGTTTTATTTAATTATCAATGTTAAAAGTCAGTTGATGCTCCAGTGTTTTCTTTATTGTAGGAAACGGGTCTAAAAGGCTGTTTGGCTGAAACAGGTTGCCGACCGGCTTATTTAAGACTTTTACATTTTTGCGGCTCCAGACAGATTTGTTTTTCGTTTTTTTGGTCCAATATGGCTCTTTGAACATTTTGGGTTGCCGACCCCTGGTCTAGAGCATCTGTTTACTGAAAGTTCAGGAACCAGTGTGTTGAGACTTCCAACACAATGAAACTGAGATCATCTCCTCGGAAATCTTCTTTTTCATCCATCGTTGCTTCATCACATCGGTCATACAGCTCCTGCTATCGGCAGAGACCTGCTGCTCGGTTATATGAGGACGTCTCTGGTCATCAGATCTCCTCCAGCTGCTTCCAAAGCTGCATCCTTTCCTCCATCTTCATCCTTATAAACCGGAACTATTTAAAACTCTACTGGAACCATGTAAGTTGTTATCTTCTCATTTTTTTAAAGGCTAATTATTTACTGCGGCTAGCTTGCGGCAACTGTTAGCTGCGAGCTAACACAGGGGATGGGTACCTCGTTTCCGTCACGCCTGGCTCTAATGTATGTCAAACTCTTTTTTGGGTCTGTTGTCTGTTTTTTGTTGTTCCGGGTCACTCCTTACAGTTCCAATTCCCTCGCTGTGGTCTTGCAGGCTTTTATCTGAACCAGTGGACCTGAGGGTGGAGACAGACTGTAGGCAGCTTGCTAGAGTTCTACTCCGGTTCTAGCTTGTAAAATGTGATTTCCCCAAATTCCTCAGCATTATCACACTTTTCTGAACTGGCTGATGAGGGAAACTCCAGCAGACCTCAGTCAGTCGGCCCTGGGAGATGCTGGGAGTCGATCTCATGGGTCCCTTTCCACGCAGCATCAGTGGGAACCTGTATCTGCTAGTCTTTGTGGACTACTATACTCGCTGGGTAGAGTTATTCCCTCTCCGAAAAGCCACTGCAGAGACTGTTTCCCAAGTATCAAAACGGGAGATATTTACCCGATGGGGCACACCAACATACATACTCTCAGACCAGGGACCGCAGTTTAGCCCCGTTTCCACCAGCGGGTCTGGGTCAGGTCGGGCCGGATCGGTCCACGTTTTTTTGCGTCTCCACAGATAAAAACTGGGACGGGTACCCTTATGTCCGACGTGACCCGGACTACTTTTTTGGTACCCTTCGGTAGGGGTACTGATCTAACCGATCCGGACCAAAGAGGTGGAGCTAACACACAGCAATCAGCTGATTCATTGAAAAATCCGTCACTTCCCGCGCGTGACCCAGCGTAAAAACAAAGCCGGGGCAACTCCTTTTGTTTCTGTCATGTGTGGCGCGGTGTTTTGGTTAAACGGCGTTACATGGCGATGATGTCACACAATCACGTAGCAGCGCTGTCCAGCTAATTCTCCGCCTCCAGAATAAGGGTACAGGTTGCTGTGGGGACACAGCGTGAAATCAACACATCCGTACCTAAACCCACCCGATCCGGCCTGGCCCGACCCGACCTGACCCAGACCCGCGGGTGGAAACGGGGCATCTGTGTCATCTGTGCAGTGTTGTATAGTAACTAAGTAAAAATACTTCGTTACCTTACTTAAGTAGTATTTTTTTGTGTTTGTACTTTACTACTTCTATTTCTGATGACTTTTACTTTTACTTCACTACATTTTCTGAGAAAAATCAATACTTTTACTCCATTACATTTACCTGAGCATCTTAGTTACTCATTACTAAATAACAAGGAACATTATGGCCAATGGACAATCTTTGTTTTGTTGTAGTGGGACTAGTAGCCACTAGTAGCAGCCTCGTGTCTCTGAAGCTCGTGTCTCTGAAGCTGCACGAGCTTCAGAGACACGAGCTGGAATCTGCAACAGAAAAAAAACACTCCATACCATTAACAAACCAACCTGACTGAAAGGGCAAACCACAACATCAAAGCCATGATTGCATCATACGTGGAGGAAAAACACAAGAATTGGGACAAATACCTACCAGAGTTCTGTTTTGCCCTTGATTCAGCTGTTCATGGATCTCCTGGAGTCACTCCTGCAGAGCTGAATCTGGGGTGACCACTGACAGAGCCTCTGGATAAAGGACTCTGCCCATACTTATGCAATCCAGACTCCTTGGCATATCCGACAACTAAGCAGTTAACAGAACTCAAACAGTTTGTTGAAAACAACATGGGAAAAGCATGCAGAAGGCAAAAACAATGCTATGACAAAGGAAGGGGGGGGGGGGGGGGGGGCAGCTCGATGATCTGTCACCATCATGTGTTATGTTTTTCCCCTGGGCTCACCTTTTTCTTTTTCTTTTTTCTCTCCCCATTCTGCCGGAACCTTTAAGAAAGCTGTTTGGCTTCCGTATCAGGTGACTCCAGGTGGCGTGCAGTGTGTTGCTGAGGGGGACACAGAGCTCATGAGGAAGGGTTTACTCGATCGCAGGCAGAAAGAGCAAACCACCTCTTGGAGACTTTCGGGATTCCACGCTAAGGTCGTAAGTCTCTCATACTTTGCTGTTTCGACTGGGCTTGCAGCTGAAGCTGTTGAGTTGGTGGAGTTACTGAACTCGCTTCTGTTTCTGTGCTGGTGTTGGCGGAAAACCCAGAGTGGAATTCTGATTTGCAGTATGTGTTACTGGTGACGGGCTGGAATGAACTGAACACGCATAAACGGACTGACGGAAGACTCGGAGTGGAATTGTGTTTTGCCGCATCTATTGCTGGGGACAGGCTGGAACGAACTGAAAACTGAATACCCATCATGGTTGTGTGTTTCCTATATGCCGGACTGGACACTGTGGAGTAGCTTTTTCTTTTACCAACTTTGATAAGTAATAATGAGATTTGTGTTCTATATTCCAGTGCTGACATTAAATCAGATGAGTCATAGCTTATATTAATGCTCCGATATAAAAATAATATGTCAGACTACCTAAAAGATCTCCAGATAACACACCTGTAGGTGATCATGACCTAGACGACTGTCCAACGTTGTAAATCCAGTTATTCACGCTGCTTTCCATGTGGGCTGATACGAGGTCATTTGGATTCGTTCCCTATAAGCAATGATGCAAGATGGCCCAGCACACAAAACGCCCGCCGGATTAGTCTGTAGATGACAGCTCTGACCTGAAACGAACTAAAAATACTTTGTTGATCCAACTTTATATGAATGACAAGTCTTCTCAGTTTGATGTTTATCTTTGTTGTTTTGTTGCTGCTGAAATGAAACGGCATCATTCAGCAGTGATTCACGCTCATGGATGTTTCACCTACAATCAGTCATGAGATGTGTTTTCACACCAACACAGCACTGTTCACATTTCTCCTAAAGCGGCATTCTGAAGTTTGCTGTCATGTTAATCTGACATTTAGAAAAAAGCATCATGAAATGATCTGATGAGTAGCTGCGAACGCAGTTTATTTCTTCTTATAGAAGTTCTTTTGTGTCTTCCTGAGATGTGCAACATTGTTCCTCTGAATGGAAACAATTCTCAGACAGTGGTTCCTATGTATTGTGTTAAGCCGCTGCTTCTTTTCATTGCAAAGCATTTATCATCAGTTCCTAAAAGAAAATGTTTGTTTCGTAGTTAAAAAGTCATTAAATTCTAGTTTGGTGGCTTGTACACACTCAAAAATAGAGGTACGAGACAGGAACATTTCTGTACATGTAGGTACTTTTTTTTTTTTTATAAATGTTCTCTCAAAAGTACAATATTGGTCTTTATGAGGCCAGAAGTACCTATATACTATGAAAAAGGGTCCAAAGTAATATAAAGTACAAATTTGTACCATTTCAACCCTAAGGGTACCTGCAGCATTGAAAAATGTGCGTAGCTTGTACTATAAATAGCAGTACTTCTAAACAGTAGTAGTACAATTATAGTTATTATATTATGATTTTCATAATAATCATAGTCATCATAGTAATAATATGTATAATTATATATGTGTTTGGCCTAATATTTATATAATAATTATTCATTTATTATTAGCATCTTTGATTGTTGTCATAATCTCTATTTTATTGACTTTTATTCATCATCTTTAATTGGTTTAATTGTACTTTATTAACTCATACAGCTTGAAAAGGTACAAAAATGGACCATGAAGGTACAGAAATGTCTTTCAGAAAGGAACCCCCCCCCCCCCCCCAGCAACAAGCTTTGTACCCCTTTAAGTACAAATTTGTACCTCTATTTTTGAGTGTGTAGAAGAAAAAGATCAACTGTAAAAGTTTGCCTGGCAGTGGGAAACAGATGTACTGGGAGGTGTTTATACAGCAGTCTGAGGTTCATCTTTGTTGTTTCTCTATTCATGATACAGAGCAGCCATTTCCAGCCATGTGGAGCGGAGGACGGAGAAACATTCAGCTCTTGGTCCTTCGTAAGGCACATAATGTATAATGTTCTCAGTGAAAGCATCTTTAAAGGAATAGTACACCCACAGAATGATGTAACTTTATTTTCCACTTCCTCTCATGGTGAGCAAGACTCTGAGCATGTTTTTTATATCTCAAATGCAGTCGGAGATCAGGAAGGCTTCTCGTCTCCCCGAACTTTCATATAATGGAGTTCGCCGGGTCCGAGCAAAAGGTCCACAAAAGTCCACAAAAACTTGTCAATATTCCTCCATACTGCTCGTCCAATGTAATCCACGTGTCTAAAAATCTACTAAATGACGTAGTTTCCAGTCAATTCTGGACGATACCCACTCAAGGCACTTGGATTACATTAGACGAGCAGTATGGAGGAATATTGACAAGTTTTTGTGGACTTTATGGACCTTTTTGCTCGGACCCCGGTGAACTCCATTATATGAAAGTTGGGGGGAAACGAGAAGCCCTCCTTGATCGCCGGCTGCATTTGACATATTAAAAAAGTGCTCCAGAGTCTTACTCACCATGAGGGGAAGTGGAAGATAAAGTTACATCATTCTGTGGGTGAACTATTCCTTTAAGTTTTGTAGAGGGATTATTCATCTTTTTCACAGATATCTTCGGTCAGCTGTAATGAACATGTTTTCCTTCCTCACAGTCCATTGCGTCTTCATCTCATCTTCACTTGAAGAAGGTCAGTCTGATTTCCTGTCGCTGCACATCAGACCTGGCTTACTCTGAGGAATCCTGACATCATTTATGTTCTGTGCTTCAAGGTCAGGTCAGACTAGAAGGACCTGGGTCGAGCAGATGTTCTGGGAGGGTTGAAGTCTACCACAACGGCTCCTGGAGAACGGCGTGCGACAGCGAATGGGACCTGACAGATGCAGCGGTGGTCTGCAGACAGCTGTCCTGTGGGACGCCGCTCAGCGCCACCTCCTCAATCCCGTTTGGCGAAGGAACTGCTGAAGTGTTGTTTGATCAGATGAGCTGTTGGGGAAATGAAAGCTCACTCCTAGACTGTGAGTACAACCCTTACGGGAAATATACCTGTGGAGGCCAGGGGGATGCTGGTGTCATCTGTTCAGGTAAAATAACTTCTGGAAAAAGTATTGTAAAGGGTTTTGTCTGTTTTCTAGTCGTACCAGTAGGGATGGGAACAGAGAACCGGTTCTTTGTCATTCGATTCCGTGGAATCGTTCATCTTCCTGCCTAACGATTCCTCTTATCGGTTCCATAAACGTCGGACACATTTGTGCAATGACGTCAAGTAAGTGTCTCCAACGTGGTGTCGCAGCAAACGTGCTCCAAAGTTTGGTTGTATTTCATGAAAAAATACGATATAAGTGCGAGTTACACGTATGGAACGTTGATGACATCAGAGAGAGGAAATACCTCCAACATTTGGCCACACAGCAGTTAGTTTGTCAGAATATAAAGCCTTTCGTATGTTGCTAAACAACCATGGTGGCGCTCGGTGGGGAGCCTCAGCACATCTTCCGTCTGCAACGTCGCAGGTAACGTAAAACTCCCGTTGACTGTAATAATGTTAGAGATTATTCATAAAGTATTGTGATGTCATATTAACCTTTAGTCTTTAGTTTATGTTGAACATGTTGAAAAGGAAAGCAGCAGCATCTTCTGTGTCAGAGTGTGTACTGCTGTGTACTGCTGTGTAAATGATAACAAAATATCTAACAAATGAAAGGAAACACACACATACACAAACATATACATACATATTTACACACACATAATTTAAAGTCAACATTTTGAAAAGGAGTAAAAGAAGTCTAACTTATTTAATCCATTTCCTTTTAAGTCCTAAAAGATCTTGTATCCTTCATCAAAAAGGTAAACATGCAATTTTTTTTTCTGCACAAAAACTGTTACTGATCTCTGCAGTTGTATTTTATGAGTTATTTTTAACTGAAGTCAGCTTTAAGTAGAAGTTAAAGGCAAAATGTTGATGCATATTTTAAATGGAAAGAATAACTGCAACCAATCATACTGTATTTAATCATTAAATGAGAATCGATTAGGAACCGAATCGAAAAGTGATATCGATAATGGAACTGGAATCGCTAAATTCTTAATGATTCCCATCCCTACGTACCAGTAACATTCAAACTTGTGTGGTATCGCTTTAGATGCATTGACATGTTGGAAGTGTTCCTGAGTTCATACCTGACCGCAGTTCTACAGAGTCGCACGCTGCTTTTGTTTTGTTGGTCTTTTATTTCCTCTCCTCCCTCTACGTCAAAACCGAGGTGCCTCCAGAGGCTTGACGACACTTTCTCTAGCTCAACTAGCTTACATGCCATGTTGTTAGAAACAAGATGGTCAGTACGCTGCACCAAGTGGAGGCAAAGTTCAACTGGTCCGTCTCTCAATTATGTCCGTGGCACGCAAAACCTTAAAGGATAAGTTTTTTTTTTTTTTCAACATGGACCTGATTTCTAAGAGTATATATGTGCATTCACTCACTGGTAAAGTTTCTGCATCACTTTGAGTCCTTGGGAAGATATTACGATGAGTCGCTTTTCCGTGATTTTCCAGTATCATGGTGGAGACAGGGCAGCCACTGTATAAGACATTATCTACAGCAAAACTCCTTCTTTTCATCAATACTTTAAGTATAATGAACGAACAAATGCGTACTTGTCCTGTGATTTCAGAGTTTTCGCAAATTGTGTTTTTGTTGTACGTGAACGCACGGCTCCGAAAAGTGTATACAACACCCTGATAACAAACGGAAAGCTAAATCTGGACTAAGAGGACGATAGCACTCGTTTGTTCGTTCATTCAACTTAAAGTATTGGCGAAAATCAAGGACTTTTGCAGCAAATAATGTCTTATATAGTGGCTGCCCCATATCCGCCACAGTACTGGACGTTCACCGAAAAGCGACTCAACATTATATCTTCTCAAGGAGTCAAAGTGATGCAGAAACTTTACCGGTGAGTAAATGCACGTATATACTCCTAGAAATGAGGTCCAGGTTGGAAAAAACACCTTATCCTTTAATGAAACAATAAAGAGCTAAGTGAACAAATCCTGCACTCAACAGTTCGGTACAGGGTCGTGCCAAACCGAGAGTAGCGTACCGAGCGTTCAACACAAATACACGTTACAGCCCTAGCTTTCATACATATGCGTGATGGAGAAAGGAATTTTCCAGATAGCTCCAATATTTATCCGCAGGCAGCCTAGCAGCAGCTAGCAGCCCAGCTAATGATAAGTATGGGGCAACTGGCCCCCGTGTCAAAGTTCGCCCTACACACTCAAAAATAGAGGTACGAGACAGGAACATTTCTGTACCTGTAGGTACATTTTTTTACAAATGTTCTCTCAAAAGTACAATATTGGTCTTTATGAGGCCAGAAGTACCTATATACTACGAAAAAGGGTACAAAGTATTATAAAGTACAAATTTGTACCATTTCAACCCTAAGGGTACCTGCAGCATTGAAAAATGTGCATAGCTTGTACAGTAACTGTAAATAGCAGTACCTCTAAACAGTAGTATAATTATAGTTATTATATTATGATTTTCATAATAATTATAGTCATCATAGTAATAATAATATGTATAATTATATATGTGTTTGGCCTAATATTTATATAATAATTATTCTTTTATTATTAGCATCTTTGATTGTTGTCATAATCTCTATTTTATTGACTTTTATTCATCATTTTTTATTGGTTTAATTGTACTTTATTAATTTATACAGCTTGATAAGGTAAAAAAAAAAAAATGGACCAGGACCAAAGGTACAGAAATGTCTTTCAAAAAGAAACACCCCCAGCGACAAGCTTTGGACCCTTTTAAGTACAAATTGGTATCTCTATCTTTGAGTGTGTAAAAACCTGCTTTTTCTTCATCCTGAAGGGTTGGGATAGTCTCAACGAGTGTCTTACATCATGCTAGAGAGGAGAAATTAACCAAAGTATCTACATTACCTGGAGATCCCTGTTTGTTTTGGTGTCTGTGTCCAAATCTCGGGACGCTGGAAATCCAATCTCACGTCAAAACACCGGTGGGGATTCCGCTATCTGCCTCAGGTGAAGAGACACAATTGGAGTGATTTTGTGCTGGATTATCTAATAGTCAGTTTATTTTTAAATCGAAGGGTAAAACAAAAGCAATGGGTCGTCAGGACTCATTTCAGAGTTGTGGCAACTGAATGGTGCGTTACACTTGGCGCACCATTCACAGACCGCACTCAGAGAAGGAAACGTTGTGGAGAACCATATTACAAATTGACCCTGAAACTCCCCTTACCAAAAAGAAGTATTCCTTAAGTACATGTCATTAAGTATACTCAAGTATACAAAATATATCATCCAAGTGTACTTTTATTTACCAAGTACCCTGCCATCAGTATACTACCAGTAAACTAACAAGTGTACTTCTTAGGACTAAATTGTCCCAATTTAAGTATTTAAAAGTATACTTTTAAGTATACTTAAAGTAATCTTCTGGTATACTGTTAGTGTACTTGTACTAAAACTTCAAGCCTACTTTTACTTTTAGAAAGTACACTTTAAAGTATACTTCTAGGTATACTGTTAGTTTATGTTTTGTTTTTTTTTAGGTACTGTTATGATCCCCGAGGGGAAATTAGGGTTCTGTATTTCACCATCTCTGTAAGTATCAGAGAGCAGTGGGCTGCTACTTTGGGCACTCAGGGAGCAGTTGGGGGGGGTAAGAACCTTGCTTACCTGAGTGGCGTGATGGGGACTTGAACCTGGTCCTCTGCACCAAAGCCCCGACATTACCACTAGGATACCTACTCCACCATATGCGTACTAACACTTTAAGCTTTCTTTTACTCTTACAAAGTACACTTTTAAGTATACTAAAAGTATTCTTCTATGTATACTGTTGGTTTTCTAGCAGTAAACTTCTAAATGCCCTTTTAGTTTTAGAAAGTAGACTTTTAAGTAGACAGAAAGCAACCTTTTAGGTTTGTTATGAGTTTACTGATAATACACTTACAGTTTTTAATGTTTAAAAATACATTTTCAAATATACTGAAAACTGCCTCAATACAATTCTACTACATCTTTAATGCTGAGTAAAATAAATATTTCAAACTTTCTGTCAAAAATAGATTCAAGTGTTTTATGTGACTCCACCAGATGGTCCAGTAACATTTAAACTCTTAGTATCAAAGAAACCAGTATGTTTGAAAATGTACTATGAATGTACTACTATTAAAGTATATTGTTCAAAAGTTTAAATATAAGTGTAGGCTAAATATGTTAAACTTCTAATATATTTATTAGTAAATGCCAAGTAAACTTTGTTAAGTGTATTTCTGACAAGTACATAAGTAGTAATCTGAAAGTATACTGTCTTATGTAACGTTTAAAATTTGTACACTCAGAGCATACTTGCACATACTACTTTTTGGTAAGGGTCTGTTTGATGCACTGTGACGTGCCGACCACAGGGTCTGCAGCGACCATTTTGACCGGGATGACTACTGCCGATCCCAAACATGCTTTTTGAGTAAAACTGCAGTCCCTAGATGGGAGCGACCAGCTGCAGGCAGAATGCAGCTATGTTATTAGCTAATGTGTCTGCCGTTATATAGTACGCGAATGTGAGGCAAGATAGACACCGAAACAAACAGCGACCGCCAGGGAATGTTGATACTTGGGTTCATTTCTCCCCTCTAGTATGGTGTCGGACACTCATTGAGACTAGAGATGCATCGATCCAGGTTTTTCCAGGTTTTTCCAGGTTTTTCCTGGGCTGAGCATATCGGCCGATACTGATCCGATATCTACTGTTGAATGAAGGAGCTATCCATTCAATGCCTTGTGAATGAAGGCATCAGGCTCGACAGACATCCTCAAAATTATTTATACCTCCAACTGAAGAAGGAACAAAATCAGCTGTCAGTGAAATAAGCTGAAATTGGCTAAAGTAATAATAAATCATTGATTCTGAATTGTGGTTCAACAGAAATATCAAAAATAAACACACGAAAAATAAAACAAGTTAACAAGCATGATGGGGCTCTAAAGCTAAAATGTTGTTGAGCAACACTTTGAGCCAATCACTGCAATCAGGTGTTTTCTGTAACGTCCAATCAGACGTCTGCACCTGTTGACAGGTATGTTCACAGGAAAGATGCTCTAATGTGTCTGGGACAGTTTTGTTTTTATTATTCTTATTTTCAACTATAATTCAAAAGCAATATTTTATTTCACTAAACTATAATTTTGTAAATTTTTATTATCAGTTTCTTTAGTTTCTTGTTAGTTGAATTACTATTGGGAATTTATCCTTTTCTTGAATTGGGGGGTATGAATAATTTTGAGGATGATTGTAAACATTTAGTTTAGCTTTATTGTTCTATTTCGAACATGTAGTGTGACAAGCACAAAGCAGAAAGTCAACAGAAAGATTAACAGTCAAAATAAACTGAATATTCCAAATAACAATATTCAAAACCATACTACTGCTACTACTACTACTACTAATAACAATAATAATAATAGTGACAATGTACACCCAACAATTTAACCTTGTTTAAAAAAGGTTTAAATTAAAGGTTGAATATGAAACATTTTTAGTAAAAGCTATATTTAAAAAAAAAAGAAAACTCCATCGTTTGGGGGTTGCAGAATGAAAGTGCATTTTCTAAAAATATATATATTTAGCTTGATAATAATTATAAAATAATTTTTTACAGGTTTGATAATGGCATTATGTTTACGTCTATAAGCCAATACAGGCCGCCATTGCAGGTTGCCAATTATGATCTGTTGGGGACAGTTAGGCTGGTACAGGGAAACAATGGAGATGGCGAGTGCCAGGATTATCACGCTTCCGTGTTCCGTTTTCCAGAACTTGTCGAATTTAGGCCGGGTCAGTTTAACAATAGCTGAATCCAATGTCACTGCTTTGTTCCACTTTGTAGATCCAATAAACAACACCAACCCTACTTAGTTTTCATGGATTCCTGACTGAAGTGATGCTAAGGAAGAAGTGGATCAAAGTGATTCGCCAGGTGAAGGGCTGAACTTTATAATAAAACAAGGTTGCACATTTGTTTGTAGCTGGTGAGACACTACAGCTGGCGTTAGTAGGCTAGTGTTACCTGATGTGCTCAACTGTGCGTTTGAAAACACACAAGCATCTGGAAATCAGATCTTAGGCCTTTATCATCAATAAAGCATTAGGAAGAAAACTAGCTTAGGCCATGACGTTTACCGCTGCGATGTGACGTGCAGTTGCTGCTATGTGAACAAACAATGTCCTTGTCTGATACACAAAATCTGTGTAAATGCTCTTTTATTGTTCTTTTTTTCAGATGCTTGTGTTTTCAGACGCACAAAGTTAGCACTTCAGCAAACGCTAGCTGTCTAACGCTAGCCTGCTAACAGCTGTGTAATCTGCATCATTGAAGTGCCGGCTACAAACAAACGTGCTACGTTGTTTTATTATAAAGTTCCGCCCTTCACCCTCGACGAATCGCTTTGATCCACTTCTTCCTTTGCATCACTTCAGTCAATCCATGAAAACTTAAGTAGGGTTGGTGTTGTTTATTCAATTTACAAAGTGGAACAGAGCAGGGACATTGGACTCAGCTGTTGTTGAACTGACCTGGAAGAGTAAATTCTTAAATTCGACAAGTTCCGGAAACCGGAACACGGAAGCGTGATAATCCCCGATGTGCAGCGAGCCTGGCATCCCAGCGGCTGGAGGTGTTTTTCTGCCATTGAAACTACAACCCAGACACATGTGATGTCACTGTTCTGTCTGTATTCCATATTCAACCCTTAACACATACTTAATATCATTTATCACCAAATAAAGTGTTCATTTATTGCAGTATTAATAAAAACAGTCGGAAAACTTAAAGGGGAGTGGATAGCCCAGTGGTAGCGTCGTGGGCTTGGGCGCGGAGGACCCAGTGGGTGAACCACTGTGGACCCCTGAGCAAGGTCCTTAACCCCCCACCAACTGCTCCCCAGGCGCTTTAAGTAGCAGCCCACTGCTCTCTGATACTCTCAGTACAGAGATGGGTAAAATGCAGAGCCCTAATTTCCCCTCGGGGATCATACAAATATAACAATAAAAAAAAAAAAAAGAGTGGATTGGAATGCTGTATCAACCATATTCATCCGATATCCGATCCAGCTAATTTGTCAGTATCAGCGCCGATATCCGTTTTGGGTATCGGATTGGTGCATCTCTAATTGAGACTATCTGAACCCTTCAATGTGGAAAAAAAGCAGGTTTTTAGGGCGAACTTTGACACGGGGGCCAGTTGCCCCATGCTTATCATTAGCTGGGCTGCCTGCTCGATGAATACTGGAGTTATCTGGAAAAGTCCTTTCTTCATCACGCACATGTATGAAAGGACAGATGAAAACACCCCAGGTTAAAAAAAAAAGCCAAATTCCCCTTTAAATATCAAGTGTATACAGACAAATACACTGCCTGGCCAAAAAAAAAGTCGCCACCTGGATTTAACTAAGCAAATAGGTAGGAGCCTCCTATTGGATAATTACTGTATGGGCGATTATCTTTCAGCTGGCAACAAGTTATTTAACCCCAACTGGTGCAATGAGTTGCTTCTCATTTCCTAAACAACCATGTGGAAAGACACATCCGTGGTCGTGGAAAAGATGTTAGTCTGTCTGAGAAGGGTCAGATCATTGGCATCAAGAGGTGAAAACATCTAAGGAGATGCAGAAACTACTAAAACTGGGTTCAGAACAGTCCAACGCATTCTGAAAAACTGGAAGGATAGTGGACCATCGTCTTCCAGGAAGAAATGTGGCCGGAAAGGCAGATGAAGTGATGCAACATCATGACTAGTGCTACTGTATGAGCCTGTGGGGGCAGTGTGATGATCTGGGGTTGCTGCAGTTGCTCAGGTCCAGGTTCAGCAACAGTATGAGCTCAGATAATGAGGTCAGCTGATACCTGAATATACTGAATGAGCAGGTTATTCCATCAATGGATGTTTCTTTCCTGATGGCACGGCCATATTCCAAGATGACCGTGCCAGAATTTATCGGGCTCAGATTGTGAAAGATGGTTCAGGGATCATCAGACATCATTTTCACACATGGATTGGCCCCCACAGAGTCCAGACCTGAACCCCATTGAGAATCTTTGGGATGTGCTGTGGTCAGACTCTACAATCATCATCAAGATCTTGGTGAGAAATTGATGCAACAGGATGCAAATAAATCTGGTGACATTGCAGAAGCTTCTGGAAATGCTGCCGCAATCAAAGCTAAAGGCTCCAACCAAATGTGAAAGGTTTGACCTTTTTTTGTTGACGACTTTATTTTTGGCCGGGCAGTGTATAATTCATTTATGTATGTTTTAACAACTTTGTGACAGAACCAGATGTACCTCACAAAGTTTTGACTCTTCTTCTTAACACAATAATTTAATTAAGACACGAGCCAAGGTTATTATAGTTCACTAAAACTAACGAAAAAATGAAAACTGAAATTGACAAAACATTTTTGTTAACAGAAATAAAAATGAAAATGACAGTTTTTTAATAAACAATAACTAACTGAAACTGTATTGTGTCCTTAAAAAACTAACTAAAATTATTGCAAAAACATCCTTAGTTTTAGTTTTTGTAAATTTATTTAATACATAAGCATTTTGGGTTGATATGAAATCTATTCCTATTGAATCTATTTACTTTGCTTTTATTTCGAGTGACTTTCTGATGATTTTGAAAGTCAGACCAGACAAATGCCTATAATTTACCCAAAAACTAAAACTAAGACTGACACTAATAAAAACTAAACTAAAACTAAGCTTTTTCCAAAGAATAAGAACGAATGAAAAACTAGCAAATCTGCTTAAAAAAAAAAAGACTAACTAAAACTAACTGAGTTGAAAACCAAAAAGTCAAAACTAAATAAAAACTGAAACTAGTTAGAAATCCAAAACCATTATGACCTTGACACGAGCCAGCAAAGGCTCTTATCTATGTTTTTATTTTGCTGTGATCTGACCGACTTCAGTCAACAGCAGTCTGTGTGTTGTGTGACCAGATGAAGTCAGGTTAACCGGGCCCGAGTCCACCAGCTGCTCCGGAACAGTCGAAGTGTACCACAACGGTGAATGGGGAACAGTGTGTGACGACGGCTGGGATTTAGCCGACGCAGACGTGGTCTGCAGACACTTATCCTGTGGGACAGCGCTTAATGCCACCTCATCGGCAGTGTTTGGCGAAGGAACCGGTCAGATCTGGCTCGATCATGTGGCCTGTTCAGGAAATGAAAGCTCTCTGTTTGACTGCCAGCACAGTGGATTTGGGAAACACGACTGTGGACACAGTCAGGATGCAGGCGTCGTCTGTTCAGGTAAAATTACTTTAGAGAAGTATTTTTAAGATTAAATGTACAGTTGTAATTTCTCGAAGGCTAAAGAGGTACACTGCAAAAACTCAAATCTTAGCAAGTATATTTTTCTCATTTCTAGTCAAAATATTTCATAAAATAAGACAAAATTGCCTGAACAGAAACATTTCCGTGAGATATAAGATCTTGTTTTAACCCTCACAGCTCCCTCAGCTTTCTGAGGGGGGGGGTGAATGACCTTTTATGTTGTTACTTTTTTTCTACTAATGCAAACAGCATAAAACTTGGTCCAGGTGTGTATTCTGGTCTGACTCATGATATTCTATAAGGGTTTTCCAACTCTTTTTCTAAGGTCTCTAACTAAAATCCTCCTCATTTCCTCCTTAGAGCCAATCCGTGCCACATTGACTTGCATTGAAAAGGACCTTTCTAGAATCAAATGTTATTCCAGAATAAATGTTTAGGAGAACATTTTTCTCCTCACACACTTGCTCTACACTTCAATGATGTAGTTTGAACTGTTTTCCATGACATGAGACCATTTACTCAAAAGGGGGGGCCCCTTTTTATCTTAGTGATGAAACCAGAGACTTCAATGTTATTTCAGCCAATCAGAGTCCTTCAAACACTCAGAAATGCTGAACATCCAATGAAGTAAACAATCTTTTTTCTTCTTTCATGTGAGGTTATTTGAGCGTGAAAGGGTCTCAAATTTGTAATTTTGGTGTTTGTTTATTTTTTCAAGTATTGTGATCAGTCACATCACATGCTAATTATTTAGGTCAGTCTTTTGCAGGGAATTTAGTTCCCTCTCTCTAATGCTGCTATTCCAGTTCAAACTGGAATTTTTCCCACATTTTTTTGCATTTTATCTTGAAACAACTTCTCATTGAGCTTTTTTAATTGTGGTTGCTATAATCTATGCTTGGGTCTGCTCTGTATACCTAATAATGGCCTGCCACCTACAGGCTATTTTTTTACTTATTTTGACCCACTTTTCAGTTTTAGGCAGTGGGAACAGTGGCCCTCATTTATCAAACGATCGTACGACGAAAATCTGTGCGTACGACCATTTCCACGCAAGACTCGGCATTTATCAATTTGAACGTGATCGTAGGACACGATCAAATCTCACGACAGCTCTGACTTTGTGTACGCAAGTTTGAGTCAGTGAGGGTTTGCAGCAGCGCAGCAGAACATGAAAATATTTATTAACCAAACCGCAAACTGTCATTTAAACATAAGTATTCACAAATCAGCACTAAGAATGAACCCATTTGCAAAGAAAAAGGGAAACTGGAATGTAGAATGTATTCCCAAAATTACAAAAATAGCTGTGACTGAATTTAATTTCTCCATTTATCTCAACAAATTATTGAAATAATTAACATATAGTTCTAGGAGACAAGTGCTTTGCACTCTTCGTGCATCTCATCACCCCGCTGGTAAACCTGCCACATAGGAGCGCAGGTCGGCATCAGTACGCACACACGCGCAGGTGCCCAGGTGGAGCGCTGCTTCGGCTGCAGGAAGGCAGGTTGGTGTCAGACCAACGGGATGAGACCCTGCTTTAGACTCATAGAAAATCTACAATACGCTCCTGTCCTGTGCATCGCTCGGACAGCTGGAGAGTTTTCAGATGTTTCACTCGTGCCAGTGAAACATCTTTTGGTGGCGAGTTTCATATTGGACCACTTTTTCTTGACCCATTGGCTAAAGAATGGGCTATATGCACGGCTCAACTACTTCCTGAACTTCAGACAGCACCTTTGCTTCCTGTCTGTTGTGACTGGACAAACTGATTAACTCAGGTGTGTCTGACTTCAGTAACTGGCCAAACACACCTGGGTTAATCAGTTTGTCCAGTCACAACAGACAGGAAGCAAAGGTGCTGTCTGAAGTTCAGGAAGTAGTGGAGCCGTGCATATAGCCCATTGTGACGCTGCTATCGGATGTGGGCTATTATTAGATTTCATAACTAATAAAACGAATAAACCATATAAGCCAGGCCTAGATTGAGACTTTTATTAACATCTCAGCCGGAGGCTGACTGATCCTCTTCCGTGCAGCGTTTTTGTTCACGTCTCTGATTTCGGTTTTTAAGCTGCCAAACACCTCTTTAATCTTTCCCACCTCACAAATGAGGAATTCTGTCTTGATCGCCCCAAAAGCTTCTTTTTTGGCAGAATCTCTCCTCTCCGTGGTTCAACCTGGCTGGGCGTAGCCTCATAATCATGCATGTTTAAGGGCGTAACCGTGGGCGTAACATTTAAATGACGATGGATTTCAGCTGTGGAATTTATCAAGACTCTTTTGTTCGTACGACGAAATTGGACCGATACGAACGTTTTAATAAATCACACGTGGGTCCAATCATACAACCATTTTTTACGATCAGATGTACGATCATTTCTACGATCGTTTGATAAATGAGGGCCATTGTGTGTACAAACTGGAACTTAAAGGGTTAATTTGAAACTCATTGATTTTTTGGTATTGATGGTTAGGCCAGAAGTCAGTGATGACACCCATAAAAAGAATGCACCTTCTAATTTTTAGATAATATTTACAGGCCATTGGCCAGTCCGTGCCCTTAAAGGCCTCCTTCCACTGAAAACCCGTTTAACTTGCTCCTTCTGAAATACGGAGGGTTTCCCCTTGTTTACTTACACATGCTGACTTGCTAGCGTTGCGTTCCCCCCAGTCGGCTGTGCTTTCTCATCAGAGAAACAATACGAAGGAAAGAGCGAATCGGGAACAGCCTCGCACTTCTACGTCACATTACAAATAGCGTATCCCACGTGGGGTTTCTATCTGTCCATTGGAAGGCAGGTAACCCTCCACTACACACTAGAAGTGAAGACAGCACGACTGTAGCTTCGGAGTTGAGAAGCTAATTAGCTAACTGTTTGTTAGCATGGCGGAACAAACTTGTTTGTCGGCTCTATTTCCTGTCTGTAACTAAATAAGAGCGGAGGGCGGAGCTTCCTTCATACACTGATGGGAGGCAGCCAATCAGACGGAAATTCATGAGAAGGACCCGGAAAAGCTGCCGTTGGACCACAAGCCTCTCTTCTAGTATACAAATACAGCTGGATACAAAGATACCAGAAGGTTTTTTTAAACAGAAACGATGCAGAATGCATTCAATAATAATGGAGAACACAGAAATATTAATGAAATGACCATGGAAGTACAACTTTAAGAAGCTTAATGTAACCTTTTTTTAAAAAAACAAAACACTGTAACAAAAAAGTGAAAATGCATCAAAAAAAAAATTATACCTTTTTTAAATACTCCATGGCTCTGATAATCCTACACCAAAAAAAGAATTTTGCATTAATCACATTTATTTTAACCCCATTTTCAATTTTTGGAAGTTGGAGCATCGTGTATGCAAAGTGGAATTTAAAGGGTTAAAATTTGAAAACTCATTGACATTTTGCTATTGATGGTTAGACCAGAAGTCTGTGATGACTGCAATGAAAGAAAATGGCAACTTTTCATTTTTAGATAATATTTACAGGCCATCTCTCTGTGTTGGCCCTGCGGCAGACTGGCGACCTGACCGGGGTGTAACCCGCCTCTGGGATAGGCTCCAGCAACCCCGCGACCCTGAACTGGATAAGCGGTACAGAAAATGACTGACTGATGATTTACAGGCCATTAACTGACATTGGCCAGTCTGTGCCCTTAAGAAACTGAATGTAACTTTTTCTCGGGGAGCGATGAGGGTTAAGGCAATGCATCTCATTTCAAGAATTCTTTTTTTTGTTTGTTTGATTTTTTGCTCGTTACGAGAAAAAAAAATCTTGGCCAAATAAAATAAGTAAAAAGAGATTTTTTTTTTTGCTTGTAATAAGCAAAAAATTCTGCCAATGGGACAAGAAAATATTTACTGACGAGACTTCTTGAAATGAGATGCATTGCCTTAAAACAAGATCTTATACCTGAAATGTTTCTCTTTAGGCAGTTTTGTCTTATTATGAGTATGATGAGATATTTTGACTAGAAATGAGAAAAATATACTTGCTAAGATTTGAGTTTTTGCAGTGTAGCTAATAACATTTATCAGCTTTCCAAAGCTATTGAAAGGACAAATAAATTTTCAGATGAAAAATATAACTATGACTATAACTAGCATTCCTCATAATAGAAGCATTCTGTGTCCCGTGAGCAGGTGTTGAGGTCAGACTAACAGGGTCTACCCCGTGCTCTGGAAGAGTTGAAGTTTTGGAAGACGGCATGTGGGGAACAGTGTGTCCTGTGAACTGGGATTTAGCAGATGCAGAGGTGGTCTGCAGACAGTTGTCCTGTGGGACAGCGCTTAACGCAACATCATCGTCCATCTTTGGTTACACATCTGCCCGATACTGGCTTAATAAGGTGTCTTGTTTGGGAAACGAAAGTTCTCTGTTACACTGTGGACATAATGAGGAGGATTACTGTATGGAATATCACAAAGCCATCGTCGTCTGTTCAGGTGAGACAAAATGTCATTTTCCATCTGTGTAATATGATGCTGGTATCAGTGAATCCCTTTCTGAGATCCTCCTCCAGCCTGTCTGTCTCCTGAGACCTCCTCTGTCTCCTCCTCCAGCCTGTCTGTCTCCTGAGAGCTCTCCCTCTGTCTCCACTCCAGCCTGTCTGTCTCCTGAGACCTCCTCTCTCTCCTCCTCCAGCCTGTCTGTCTCCTGAGAGCTCCTCTGTCTCCTCCTCCAGTCTGTCTGTCTCCTGAGACCTCCTCTGTCTCCTCCTTCAGTTTGTCTGTCTCCTGAGACCTCCTCTGTCTCCTCCTCCAGTCTGTCTGTCTCCTGAGACCTCCTCTCTCTCCTCCTCCAGCCTGTCTGTCTCCTGAGACCTCCTCTGTCTCCTCCTCCAGCCTGTCTGTCTCCTGAGACCTCCTCTGTCTCCTCCTCCAGCCTGTCTGTCTCCTGAGACCTCCTCTATCTCCTCCTTTGGGAGGAGTGAAAAACATTTCACTCCCCGTATACCACAATGCAATGCGGCCGTGTTTTGTGATCGCAGAAGAAGGAAAATGTCAAAGCAGCTGTTCGTATAAATAAATGTAAGTGACATTAAAGTACCAACATTTGCTTTAGTGGCATTGTTGTGTAGCTTTTAACAATAATGGTATTTCTTCATAGCAGGAAAACTGTCTGTTGTTCATAAGTGTTAGCTACCGCTACTGCACGTCTTTTTTTTTTTTATAACTTTATTGAAGTTCTGCTGCTGCACGTCGCAGCAATACCTGGTGCATCAACTGATGTCACCCCATGTAGTGTCTGAACTCTCCTCCCGTCATTCCCTACATAGTGTACATGATATAGTAGACAACATCATATACACTATGTAGGGAATAGGAGTGAGTGGATGATTTCGAACACAGCTTATGTCTCCTTATTGCTGTCAACACGCTCTTCCTCATCCCCTGTTCTCTCCATCCTTCCCCGTTCTCTTCCTCATCCTCCAGTCTCTCTCCATCCTTCCCCGTTCTCACCCCTAGCTCACCCGGCCTCACAGTCCAGCAAACCCTCAGTAACAGAGCACACAGAGAGTCTTGACAAGCAAACAATCGTTCACTTCAAGGAAAAAGCAGAAATTCTCTGCTGATGAAGAAAATGTCATTCAGACCATAGAAACAAGATATTCATCTTTCTAAATAGTTGATCCGTGTCCACAGTTTGTTGCTCGCTCCAAATCCCTCACAAAGGATTACATAGACCTGAATGCATTCTCCCCATGAAGTGGTGTGTAGCTCTTCGTTAGAATAATCCCTGATGTCACAATCAAGGCCACGATAAACGCTGTCCTTCCTTCTCTGAACCGGCATCAACGCAGCGTTAGCAACAAACGCCATAATGAGAGAAAACCACACCGTTAAAACTTTAGCGGCGGTCTTTAGGTGCGCTAACTTTAACGTCAAGATAACACATAGGCCAACTTAAAATTAACTGAGTTTTGAAACAAGAAGATAACTGGACTGTAAAAGTTAATAGTCGGTTAGATGTATTTAATGGCTGGTTAACAAACAACAGTTTTGAACAACTGGGCCCTGCAGTATATGTAACCCTGGTGCCTGGTTAGTAAATACACAACACAAACTAATAAAGGGGGGAAAGATAAAAATATTAGTATGCATCCCACCCGCACTTCAAAAACAAATCTGCCTGCAACCATACCCTTGAAATTACATTAACTCATTCACTGCCAGATGTTTTCAGAGCAGAGCGCCATATTGCCAGGATTTTTAAGCATTGTCACTGATTTTTGGAGAGCCACAGAATACAGTGTATTATGCATATGTTAACACTGAATCTACCAAAGGAAAGCTTAGACTTTGTTCCTTCATCAGAAAAAAACGTTTGTTTCTAGCTTTTTGCGTTCTTTAGTAATCTGCAGTAGAACATGGGGTAGTTGCAGCAAAAATGCTGCTTTTCACCAAAAAGCTCAAGCACAAGCTTTTTATGCATGAATTCGCTTCAAGTGGCAGAGTGCCCCCCCACACCCCCATTAAAACCTGAAATTAACATTTACAGATGAGAATAGCAGCCAGTGAGTTAATGTGTTATTTCCCTGCAACACAGCATTGTTGTGGGTTAACAGTCAGATACCCACGGGTACCCGGACTCTGTTCTCCAGCACCTTTTTAACACCAGCCTGAGACAGAACAGAGTTCCTATGTTGTGGAAAACATCCTGACTTGTTCCTGTCCCGATGAAAAACACAACCAGCTAAACCAAATGACTACAGACCAGTTGCTCTGACATCTCACATCATGAAAGTCCTGGAGAGACTCTTACTGGCTCACCTCAACAAACAAGTGAACACCTTTCAGTACCAGTTACTGTCTGCATATGGTAATGGGCTTGGGGTTGAAGACGGCATCATCTTCCTGCTTCTGAGAGCCCACTCTCATCTCAGATCAGTGCCATCGTCAGAACCAGCTTTTTCCAACTCCGTCTCCTCTCAAAGGTCAAACCTTTTCTTAACCGTGGGGACCTGGAGAAGGCTGTCCACGCCTTCATCAGTTCCAGGCTGGACTACTGAAACGCCCTCTTTGTTGGTCTGATCCAGACTTCCATCGCCGCCTGCAGCTCGTCCAGAACGCTGCTGCTCGATTTTTGGTGGGCGCGTCCAGACGGGAACATATAACCCCCGTCCTTTCTTTACTGCACTGGCTCCCCGTCCGCTTCTGAATTGATTTTAAATTACTTTTGTTTGTTTTCAAAGCCCTCAACGGCCTGGCCCCCCCTTATCTGGCTAAACTGCTAGTCCGCCAGGACCCCAGCAGGGCCCTTCGTTCTGTTGGGCAACAGAAGTCCCAAGAACGAAACTAAAACAGTGGGGCGACCGCTCGTTCTCGGCTGCTGGCCCGAGATTGTGGAACTCGCTGCCCCCCGACATTCGTCTCACGACTGAACTGGGATCTTTTAAATCGAAGCTAAAGACCTATTTTTTTCGTCAGCTTTTAATTCTAACTAGTTTATTTACTAAAGATCTTACTCTCTTTTATGTACTCCCTGCGGTCCCCCAAGTAGCCTGTTCTGATTCTCTGTTGGTTGTTTTCATAGCTCTTAATCTTCTTTGTTCTTAATTTTTCCCAGTATTTAACTTTACATTTTTATGATGTTTTACATTGTCTCTTTTTCTGTTACCCCTGCTGTAAAGCACTTTGTGTGTCCAATGGGTACTGTAAAGGGCTATAGAAATAAACTTGATTTGATTTGATCTGGACCAGTCAGGCAGCACTTTGAGGGTCATGTTCTTTATTCAGTATGATTCAGCTGCTTTGCTATGTGAGAAGCTCCATAACTTCCAGGTGGATCCTCCACAACCACCTGGATTTACGACTACCTAATAAACAGATGAGTGAGGGAAGGATGGAGCGGGAGATGGACAGACGGATCGGTGCAGCGTCTGCAGTGATGAAGACTGCATCGGTCTGTCGTGGTGAAGAAGGAGCTAAGCCAGAAAAAAAGCTCTCGATTTACTGGTCCATCTACGTTCCTACCCTCGCCTATGGTCACCAGCTGTGGGTCATGACCGAAAGAACGAGATGAGATGAGTTTCCTCCATATGATGGCCGATGGTAACAAACAGAGCACTGTTTACGAAACTGGAAGGTTGTGTCTGAGATGGTGGTCAGCAGCACTGGAGCACCACAAGGAACTGTACTCTCACCATTTCAAGCTTGGATTTAAAGACCCACAACGGAACTGTCAGCAGTTTTCTCAGTGACCCCCCCATCGACGTCTAACCTTGATCATCTTCGTCATACCTGTACTGTGATTCCTCCAGCCAGTAAAAGACAGTCTTATCTTGACTCTTGTTCTGTCCCTTCCTCTCTTTCTTCTCCTCTCTTCCTCCAGTAATGTTTTCTTGTGTTTCTTTTCTGAATCCTCTATGATGTGTTCATGTCTTGTTCATATCCATTTGCTAGTACATGACGTGGTGCTGCAACATCACAGCCATGTCCCTGATGTAAAACTTACATAGTGCAGTTTCTGAGCCTCAGAACATCTCTGGACAGTGACTGCTCGAAAATGTGCATAATGAATGTTGGTGTGACATCAGAACGAGTCAGAAACACAGATTTTTGAAGTTTTGTAGTGTGTCTTTAAACAAAAATCACATCAAACACTTTGGGCCAATTCCAATTCCTATCTTAACCCTCAATCTTAACCTTCAAGCTCAACTCTCAATCTTCGTAGCCCTCAAAACCAAGTGTTAAGGGCTAAGTTGTGACTTAGAAATGGGACACCCCTTAAATGCAGATACGTCTTCAAACTGTGGGGGGCAGCATTACGCCAAAGTAGCGTTCAGTCTGTCAATTCAGAAGAAGAATTTACTTTATTTACATTTATTTGCACTGTTAAACCTGTCTAACCAAGGACATATTATACTGTCACTGCATACCACGGTTTATTGAAAGGTAAACACCAGCGAGAACGAAAATGACATGGGTAACTGTGGTTCTGTGAATTACTGGATGACTGTTAGTCAGCTGACCGACACGTCACCTGATTGACAATTGTCATCAGGACTCGACCTGTGAAGAGCGCGAGGAGCTTTGTTTACAGAAGGAATGAAACAGAGCTATCGTTCCATAACTCTGCAGCTACGGGACACGACATCAGCCCGGTTGTCTTATACCGTTATCGGCACAAGCACATTATACAAGCTGTTATCTTGATAAAACAACCACATTTGCACTGAGAAAAATTACCATTTTGTAACATTAACAAACTTAAACGATGGCAGCATGGCTTGACCGCAGCGGCCACTATTGACAAAATATCGTAAAATAAAAGTAAATATTAGGCAACAATGAGGTAACTAATCCATAACATGGGCCTAAACTAAGATAAAACAATGGTTTTCCTAATATTTATATCTCCATTAACAAAGAAAACACTTAAGATTTGTAGCTCGCCTTCTTTGCCGCTGCATTCTGGGTAGCCCTTACTCACAAGGGTGGTGTCGGATATTCCAATATTGAGGGCAATTCAGCCCTCAAACTTGCCCCTCAACTTAACATTCTCAGAATCAGGACAGCATTTGCACTTCGCGGGAGTGCGCATTTTTTGAGATTGAGGGTTAAGATTGAGGGTTAAGACAGGAATTGGAATTCACCCTTTGTATGTTGCCTTAACTCAGGGGTGTCCAGCTCCGGTCCTTGAGGGCCACAATCCTGCAGGTTTTCTATGTCTCCCTTCTCCAACACCTGACTCAAATTCATCTGCTTTTAGATTTATTTAGCTTGAGTCAGCTGTGCTGGTGCACGGAGGCATGAAAATCCGTCAGGACATCGGCCCTTGAGGACCAACTTTGGACACCACTGACTTAACTGAAACTATCTTTTTTTTTCCAGAGAGCCTCCCGAAGCCCAGAATCTCCATGAATCCTGCTGCTGAGGTTACCTGGGGTCACCACATCAGAATCACCTGTACAATCGCAGCTAAACTTTTTGGAGGAACTTTTATTCTTGAAAAGACCTCAGGGTCCTTCAGAAGGACTCAAACACCAGGGGCCACCTCTGCTACTTTCTGGATCCCGAAGTGAACTTTGATCATGATGGATCGTACTGGTGTCGTTACCAGGGGCATCCGCTACAGGGACACTATCACCTCCTCCTTCAGTGATCCCGTTACTCTTACAGGTGAGAAAAAAAAAAGGCTGTTTAGTGCACGAAACTAATCAGTAAGACGACCTTAAAAACTTTACTCGCAGCAGCTCTAAGATTTTTCTCTTTCTTCAGTAAAACTGCCAAAGCCCAGCATCTCCATGACTCCTGCTGCTGAAATTAGACGGGGTGAGAAAGTTGGAATCACGTGTTCAATCCCAACTCAGGTTTCAGGTGGAACATTCATCCTGATGAAGACCAGGAGCTTGTTCAGAAAGACTGAAACATCAAATAAAAACTCCATGACCTTCTGGATCCATAAAGTAGGCTTTAGAGATGAGGGATGGTACCGGTGTCAGTATCAGAGGAGGGTCTCCAGTCGTAACATTAGCTCACCGCTGTGTGACCCTGTCAGGCTTTTTCTATCACAGGTGAGAAAAACAAGTACATTTGGTTTATAATCAAAAATGACTCCTTTCACTCTTCTTTGTTAAACCTGTTTCAAGCTAAAACAGGAGTAAACTTAAATTAAGAATGTCAAAATGTCATTTGATAAAACTGCGTCCTTAAAACTGTCTTCTTTAACATGTTGCAGCTGAGTAAATCTGTTTTTCTCCTCCTCTCCGCAGAACTGTACGGTGAGTGTCTTCTGGTTTTGCAGTTGCTTAAGTTTGTCGCTGTGTATCATCCTCAAACAGAAATATCGGGACTATGTGTGACTCCACACATTTGCCCACGGTCATCTTCGATTT
>JALJCO010001651.1:0-34658 GCA_023101725.1 Atherinomorus stipes | reverse complement strand
TGTTATTTGGAACTGGAGAAATCTATTGCAATTTACCTTTTCAGTGCAGAAAAACTCAACATTCAAGTGAAACAAAATGTGTTTTCCAGACACTTATAAATACCATTATTTTCTTGGCAAAAACAGGACAACATGCTGGCACCTGCATGTGTCAAAATGAGGCTGCTGAAGTGAATTTGCCTCAGTAAGTGATTCACAGTCCCCTGGGCTTTCAATCAATGTTATTTTTCCTCTTAGATTTATAATAATGGTGTTTGCTATAATGGCACCTTTTCCTTGCTTCCCTGTGACGCTACATGTGACTCAGGAAATCAAGCCATTGTCAGAAAATGCCACAGTGAGTCAGAGGTACAGAAGATATTTGTTCTCGCTCCACAAGCAGCGCAGGTGCACAAATCTGTTGAAATGTTGCACTTTCTTTGTCAGTCATGGTCATCGGAGACAGGGTTGAAATAACAGTAGAATTCAGACAGATGAGTCTTCGCCGTTTCAAAGAAAACCAAGCTAGCGTCTCAGTCACACCCCCAGCTGAGGGCTCAGGCTTTCCTATTCACTTTCTGTATCTCTACTGAATGAATATGAAGTCAGAAGAGTACTCAGAACAAAAATATGGCTGAACTTTGGTGACTGAGAAAAAGCAGGAGGGGCAGCGAAGAAGGTGAGCTGGGGAAAACAATTCTTGCCTAAGAAGAGTTCTATTTGCAAGAGGAAGAGAAAAGACAGAGAGTGTGTCAACAACAAAAGGAGAATTTATTTTTTCAGCACAAGAGGAGGCCAGACGTGCCAGGCACACATGCATGAAAATGGAAAGATACAGCACTGTGGTGGTGTCAGGGAAAATTATTTTCATTTTTTTATGAGTACCCACCCAGTTGTGGATGGATTACTGAGCAGGCTTGGTGAGGCCTCAGGGAGCCAGAGGAGGTCACAGTTTGAAAGAGAAAGTTAGTCTGACAACAACAAATGATCAAAGTAACACAAAATAACCACTGAGGCGTGCAGAACTAGAGACATAAAGCTTGTTTACAGTAATGAATTTTAACACTGGAAATATATACATATAAAATGAAGATGTACTTCATGACGCACTACAGAATTTTTGCTATTTTCTCAGTGACGCGCCCCCTATTGACAGTTAAACTGGCAGCCATCTTACCTGTACTGTGAGTCTCGTCTTAGCTCTTGTTCTGTCCCTTTCTCTGGTTCTTTTCCTCTCTTCCTCCTCCAGTAATCCTTTCTTGCATTCATTTGCCAGATGCGTGTTAAAAACACCTCGTGTGTTCGTATTTGTTTGCACATGATGCGGTGCGCAACTAATACTCAGCTGCAACGTCACGCCGCTTCCCGGACAGGAAAAGTTGCTTTGAGGCGTTTCTCAGCCTCGGGACGCCGCTGGGCAGTCACGGCTCGAGAAATGTGTATAATGAATGTTGGTGTCACATTAAAATGAGTCAGAAACGTATATTTCTAAGGTTGAAAAGGTACATAGTGGGTCTTTAACTGTCAGTACACATCACACATATAGGAATTAACCTACCTATGACCAGTTAAAATTAACTAGGAGCAGTGGGCTGCTATATTCCAGCGCTTGGGAAGCAATCAGGGGCCCATTGTTGTCCACTTCTGTTAGCATACTTGAACTAAGCCACTCTCCTGAAACACTTGCAAATTCAAATGTACCGGTATAAACATACTGACAGTTAAAGTATTTTACTTTTGTGTGTCTTTTCCAGAAATGTATTATTTATCATTTATCTGCGGGTACAGTATGCACATCATTTGCTGGGTCTTTTGGTCTCAAAAATATGTTTTCACCGGCAACAAGTCAGCTCCATTTTCTAGTAGCTGAAATGTCTCTGTGGTAGATTTAACATTTTACCTGCAGTCAACACCAAACCTATATACTTTGTGTTTTTGCTTCCTTGTCTCTCATTGAAGCGGTGGCAGCTTGACATGGAATCGAGAATCAGATTGTAGGAGATGATTGTGCTTTTCCATCAACGCATTCGGTGGATGTGCTCATTGTGCCTGCTATTGTAAGAGTGCTGACAATTGATTAAAAAAGATCTTTTTCCTATTATGTCTGCAAAGCCTGGAGTATGATGTTATCTCCCACCTATACTCAAGCATCTTTACAACACCTCCTGCAGACGTTTCTGGCATTTCTGTCCAGACTGAGCTAAATGAGAATAGATGTTATGGAGTTTCATTTTGGGGAAACGAGGACAGCGTATGCCTCTTACTCTAAATCAGCTCCATCAGTTCAGTGAACTCCGTTCCTCTCTGTGACAGTTGAATATGTGTGGGTGACAGTACAAACAAAGGTGAATCGATGCATTTCCCCGAGGAAGAGGAAAAGCGAGGTTGAGAGGGAGAAACAGAGTGAGTAAGAGGAGAGAAAAGACTGAGAGATGAAGGTGGCAGCGTGACATAGGGAGTGTGACAGTGTCATGCAGACTGGTTTCATTGTTTCTCCCCAGTGCCCTGGGGAGATCATTAGCTCACAATATGGAGTCTATCAATCCTCACAGAATACCACTTTCCAGATACATGTCCTGTCTGTCTGCCTCTCCCTCTATCTGTCCATCAGTCTGTCACAGATGTACATTCAGGATCTTGTAAGTTTGGAGGCATTTCATAGATATGGTCAGAAGAAGAGATGTTCCACATAATAAAAGCTTACTTCTACCCATAGACTTGCCCAGCAAGGTCCTTATCCTTTCCTTTGAGGGACTGTCCCAGAAACCGAGAAATCAGTTACAACAGCAGAAAACCAAAATCAGGATGAAGAAGCTTAGCAAAAGAAGCAAAAGGGTAATTTACTTGGTCCTATCATTGGTCTCAAATAAACCAACTTTATACCAAACAGAAGCTTTGGTTTTTTAGTGGCCACGTGGTATGGTGGATTCTGCAACATTTACCTCATTAAGTCTCACAAACCAGCCCACGCTATGTTCTACCATTTCAACCAAGGACACATCAACTGATCTTTATGGAAAACCCCAAACACCCCCAACTCAACCAACTCTTAACATGTAGAGAGCAGGCGAGTAAAAAGCTGAACATGAAGGATAACGTGATGGTGGAAAATGTGATGGTGTCTCAGACTGTATGTGAAGCCAAAGAAACCAAAAGAAAAGCTGCACATATAATCATTTTTCACTTTTCTATTGAAAGTACAAACAGAATAGATGAATTACTATGGATAATTCCCATTTCTTAAATCCATGCAATATTTATCCAAAAAACACATAATCAGCTAGAATTGATGTAGTTGCCTGAAATACCTAAGGCTTAGCTCCACCTCTGTACACCTTTGCAGCCTCCACATGTATTTAAAGTGCTTTTACAAATTGTTTCGTCGTTTAGTCCAACATTTTAGAAATGGTCTCAAGCAGGGCTGTGCCTTCAAAAGGATGCGCTGCACCAGTGATTCTGGTGGCAAGAGGCAAAAGTGTTCCCAACTGGAGACGGATGTCACATTTACAAACACACACAGACACAAACACTTGCGTTCATTCATCCCCTCACACACACAGAGACACACACACCCACAGAGACCCTCCGGGAGGTAATCTCTCTTCCTGTTCTGGCTATGCCTGGTCAGCCAAGCGAAGCTGCCACCTCATTGTGTCCTTCTGTACCAAGGCTCTGTACCGTCCTCCTGCAAGCCATGAAAAAGAGTCTACAACCATCACACACAGACACACACAGGGCTGCATGGAGCCTGATGGCCTGGAGTGAAGAAACAAACTCAGCAAAAGCTACAGAATGTGATTTTCAGTGTGTGTGTGTGTGTGGCTGTATCTGTGTAACTTGAAGATTTGCTTGAGCAAAACAACTATTTTATATTGTTGTACAGTATAGACAAGGTCTACAAGAATAAACTAAAATGACTCTCAAAGCCCCAGCAGAGCTGGATTTGGACAAGATTTTCCTCTCTAACAGGAAATATAAAATGATATGGTACAACTAATGGATGGTGGAGAAAATGAGGAGGAAATAAGGTGACATATGTAGTTGTACAAGGAAAGGGTGGCTTGTTACAGGTTGGTGATAAAACATCATTTCTATCCTTTATATTATCTGAATTTATACAAAATATCTACCTTTTATTGCTGCAATATAAGTCAACATAAAATGTTGCATCTATCAAGAAATAAAGAGAAGGGAGATAACATAAATGTGAGTAACATATGTATTCACATTCCAGACATGGAGCCAACAAAAAGCACTTAGAAGGTCAAGTAAAAGGAAACGAGCCTGGCAACATGAAACAAACTCATGACTCATCAATACACATTTAACAGAACGACTCCATAAATGTAAATTGAAATGATATGTGGGAAGCAGTAAAGATGATGTATAATAGCTCTACTTCCCCCAGAACAGCCTTGTTTTTCATTTTCCTCTCCTCTTTGCTCACTCACACATTTTTACACCAAAACAATAGAAACTAAATGCAAAAACAACCCCCCCCCTCCTCCTCCTCCTCTTATCATTCACTTTATCATCTATTTGCACCTCTCACGTTATTTTTTCAGGTTTTCAATTTGTTTCATCAAAGAGCGTTTTAAAAATTCATTAAGGCTTTGTGCAAAACACTTCCGGGAGTCTCTTATTGATTTCTTATTAATAGGTTGTTTGTAGTGATAAATTATTTTTCCTCTTAAGGCATGGAATATGTAAAGTTGAGGCGCAGTTGGTGGAAAAGATGGCCTTAGGTGCCGTAACCAGCAGAGAGGAAAAATAAAAATGTTTCTCCTCATTCATCATTGTTAACTGTCATTTTCTACAGAATCATGACGTATAATGTTTGCACTGAATCAGGTTTCAGCTCCTGGAGTGCTTCGTCACAGTTATCGGTGTGTGTGTGCAGCAACACGCGTGTGTCTAACTGTAAGAAATGGATGACATACTACCGACATAATATGTTTTCCAAAAATCAAATTCATGCAAATACACAGTAAATTCCACTCTGCTGTGTGAAAGTGATGCAGTCAGTATGTCTCTACTTTGCAGCATCTGTGAACATAAGACGCAAAAAGAGAGATGCACCGATCCAGTTTTTTTCCAATCCAATCTGATACAGATACTATAGGCTGAGCGTGTCAGCTAATACCTGATACCGAAGAAGATACTACAGTTGAATGAATGAACTGTATAATGCTATGTGAGAGAGGGCATCATGCTTGACATTTTAGCTTTGCTATAAAAAGGTAACAAACTAAAACAGACGTAATAATATTTATTAATAAACAAAGAGCACAATAACAGTAAAGAAAGAAATAACACTTCTCTGCTATGCGGATATGATATGAATAAAAAGAAATTACTGGATCAGAATGTTGGATTAAACTTTCTTTTGTCCGATATCTGATCCAGGTAGCGGATCAGTGCATCTCTAACAAAAAATGAATAAAAAGGAACTGTTGCCCTACAGTTTTTAGACAAACATTGGACAATTTTGATTGTTTAAAATACACATGTTGTAAAAACATATAGTTTTCTTTTATATACCATTTCTTCCTCCTTCATTAAGTCAGTAATTCTGGGGCGTTAAATGAGCAGCAGCTGTTGTAGCCCCAAGAAGTTAGCCTCAAACAGATTTGAGTGGTGCAGAGGTCTGCCAACTTTACTGAACTCTAATGACACAACTCCAGACTCTTCCCCCCCCCAAATGGGCAGGTCTTCACTCCCATTAAAGGCTGACTCAATATCAGACACCACAGTTTTCAGATTTCATAAGACTGGATCTGAATACATACTGATTTTATACAACACTTGGACATGAACTGAGCAGAGTCTGTCTGCAGACTGCAAGAGGGGCTTCAGTTGAAGTGGTCTAAATCAAACAGAAGCACATGGTCAAAGCAAGATGATGCACACAAGATGGTAAAACATGGTAGAAACATTACGGAGTGTCAAGAGGGATCTCTGCATTGATTTAAGGGGGCTTGCCCTCTTCTCATCCAGTCTGGTTATGCTATCAACATGTCCCAAAACACAAATGTCTTAAATGCTGAGGAGAAGGCTACCGAGGAGGCTTTTTTTTTTTTATGTGAGGCTCAAGCACTTCGGATCACAGTAGCCTGCTTAATGTGAGTCATTTTTATGGTTGTGAGTTTAAAGGGGGAATGTTTTAATGAGTTTAAAAGTATTTCTCCAAAACCACCCAGCATTGGTTATGGATCAGTTGCTTAGCTGGCCTGCTGGGCACAGGACCCAGCAGCTCACACAGTCAGGGGACCTGTTCCAGAGTTCCAATGAAAATAATGAGACAATTACTTTGATCATTATTGTTTAGGTGGCATTATTTTACCAGACTTTTATCCAGCAAAGGGAAACATTGCGGCGAACAAATGTTCAGCCGCAGTTACGTGTCAACGCAAGGAGGATTTATGAATATTTCCACATAAAAACTTGGTTGTTAAGGAAACAGTAAGGATTGGGCACGCGCACGTTCACCAGTGCACCACAGGAGCACGTCTCCAGCAGCTCGGTGACTCCTGTTAATGCGTTACTGAAGCTGCCGTCCTGATTCAGTCTATTTATCTCCGTTCTCAAGTTTGTTTACTGCAGCCCGTAACTCACGTCAGCAACAGACAGACCATTCCTCTCCTCTACACGTATAAAACTTTACTGGGCTAACAAACTGCAACCGCCGACAGGGCCGCCACTAGGCCAGGGAGAGAGGGAGAGAAGAAAGGAAAGGATTTATGTCGGCTTGTAAATTTGTCCATCAGAGCTTTCTTTTCCGTAAGTTACATTTGCTCTCTTGGCTTCACAATAAAAAGTACAGACTCTGCACCAGTTACTGTATATGCATCAGATACTTGACATTTTATTAATATGAATTAATTAGATTTTATTTTTGAAGGAACAAATTGTGTTTTTCAAGCTGTTAAACATTCAACCTTCATCACTTAGGGGTGAGAATGATGCATGTAAAGCAGGGGTGATACATAAAAATGTGCAAAGTCGTGAAAATGAAATAAAAACAAAATACACCTTTTTCTGCAGATGAATCCCTATAATTAGCTTAATGAATTTAACAGCACAGTGAAAAAAAAGCCAGAGCGATCACTCGGCCTGTTTGCTGGGTGAGCTAGTGATTATCATTTATTACCTCAATAAAAACCACACAATGCACATCTGGTATAACGACAGCTTAAAAATTAAAAGCTGTGCAGCCATGGAAATAAAAACAAAAATGAGTAAAACAAATAAAGTGTACAAAATTCCCCCCAGTTTTTTTTATTTTTTTTTTATTTCATACTGTACACCTCCAGTTTTAGATTGACATCTACAGGCAGAACCTTAATCTTCAACAATAATGCATGAGGGATAATTTCTTTATTTACCTGTATGCAACAAACACTCATCCATGCACAGACATGAACAGACTTGCACAACTATCCACACTACTAATCATATGCCCAGAGGATGTGATATAACGAGATAAACCACAACAATTTTGCATGCACAATAATTACACCAAAGTATTATACATACGCTGCACCAATTAAGCTAACACAATTAACTCCAGGGCCATGGAGGATCTTGGAGGCTCGGTGAACCTTGTGAGGATTTGTTCCAGGTCTCAGTCAATCCTCATTTCATATCATTTTTTTTCAGAGTATCACATAACAGTCAGCACTGTGCACCTGTGGAGTATTACGAGCGCCGTTTGGCTCTGATTACATCCTCTGTCTCTAGTGAGCGCTGTGTTGTGTTGTCCTATTTTCCCTGCCAAAATGTTTTTGTAGAAACACACCATAAATGTCTCCAGCTTTCTGTGCAAACCTTTTCCTCATCAGCATACTCCTTTTTGCATCATCGCCCCCCTCTGCTTCCTCTTCACGTCCACACTTGACTCTCCTTCTGTCTCCTCATAGCTGTGAGGAAGGCCACTGTAGGCAATCGATACATGACAATATGGCAAAAAAATATATATTTTGTCTTCTTTAGCAAATTCAATTTGCTCCTTAACATTCCACTGGCTTTAATTAGATGCCCACGGTAGCAAATTGCGATTTACATTTTTATAGTTTTTCGAGTTAATTAGCTTGCTCACTCAGCCAGACCCGACTTGTTTATGCTTTCCCCACTTCCTTTTCTCATTCTGCCCTCTTGCCTACTGTTTGAGGCCTCAGCTTTTGTGGCGTTTCCAGGGGGAAAAAAGCTTAATGTCACACGATTTCCTCTCACATAAATAAATAAAACACAAAGACTACAAACACTTCTTATACTTGGAAGACAGGCTGCTAACTACGGTGTGTTATTTGGACTATAACAACAATGTTACAGCCCATTACGCAAAAACAGTTTAATCTCTACTTTTTTTTTATGAGGACAGGCCTTTAAAAGACCAAATATTCGTGTGTGTTTCCAAGTAAACTCTTCTTAAATTCCCTCAGTTCTAAAGGGACATGTTGCACTGAGATTTTTCTCTGGTTTATACCAGAGCTGTATCACCTTAACAGCATCAAAGTGACATAGATGCTGCCATGGTGTATCTCATATCATATTCACTTTGTGAGTCAATGTGTCTGGTCTTTCTATGTGTGTGTGTCACCAAGGCAAAATGTTAGAGACAACTGCTGCAGTGGGAATAAGCACATCTACAAAATGGCTTAGAGTCATCCAGAAAGAGAGTGTAAGCTCATTTAATTATTGGAACATAATAAAAATATGTACAATATCCTTTTATATAAATGTGACAGGATATGTCCTAACATCTATTACTGCAGTTTGTACCAATCAAGCATTTAAATTAGGCTGTTTCTTGCTGCAAAGCCCCTTTAACAAATGCATTTATAATAACCCAAGTTTGAAAGTTTAATACCTGTCACCAGGTGCATGGGAACCTATAAGGATTTTTTTTTTCTGCAGAGCTCACCCTTGTCAAAATCTAGCTGACCTGGAAACATCATCATCTCCTTTGGGTTGATACCTTCTCCCTTCTTTGTCCAAACTTGTTTTCATATTTTTGTGCACAGCATAACCTCACTTCCAGTCTGCAAATGTCCATAGAGAAATTACAAGAGACAGAATGAGTGTCTGAGAGCAAGACAGTGGCAGAGAGGGAGAGTCAGTCACTGCAGCAATCAGCTGAGCAGACAGGCAAGTCACCCCTACTGTCACTCACCACTCCCCCTTGCGACTAGAGGACTAAATGAAACAAGGCCTTAGTAGTCCTCCGTGTTGTCTCCTATTTCATCCTCTTCCATGATCACTTTTCATCCCCTCAACAAGACATCAGACATTTAGTCATGCAGGTTTGACACTGTGGGGCTCGTTGGGGGTACCAAAGGGTCCAGGCTGCCAAGAGACCATGTAAGCACTGACCTCCATTACATGATAATTAAATAACTTGTGTCCTCCTGCAAGGTAAGAAAACACTTCTTCCTGCTCTGTGTATATTCCAACCTCCTTATGTTCAAAGTTATCCTTTAGCTCCTCATTAAAACATCACATCCATTTAGTGTCTATGCATCCAAGCCTGTGCTGACATACCGAACAGCCTGCTGTTATTATTTAAACAAGGCTATGGCTTCCAGGGCCTCCTCAAGGCACAGAGGACAGACATGGGGCTTATGTTCAAATTAATCTCAAAGTGGGAATTTTTTGTTAGTAAAAAAAAATAGGTTAGACAATTAAAAAGATATCCAGACCTTCTAGCTGGTGGCAAAACAACAGACAGTGAGTTATGGCCGACTATAAATGATGCAGGGATTTTTGAAGTAGGAGCTTTCCACCACTTGGCAAAGAGACAGTGAAAGCAGCATTAAAACATCATGCCTGATAAGTTCACAGGATAGAGGCAGAAAACATATTTTTTCTTCCTGTGAACTTTTAAGCACCTCAGAGCAAAACACTGAATCAATCTTTTTCTGTCATTTTTTAACCATCCCAGCTTCACAGAAGGTTGGGATTCTGCGTAAAGTGTAGAATAAAATCAGATTGCAATGATTCTCTAATCTTAAAACCCATATGTTATTCCCAACAGGTATAAACAAAATTATTGGATGTGGAAAAACTGAGACATTTTCATGGAAAACATTAGCTCATTTTGAATTTAATGACAGCAAGTCATCTAAAAAAGTAGGAATGGGGTGATGTTTACTATTGTGTATCATCCCCTCTTTTTCAACATCTGTCTAAGTGTGTGGGGGATGAGGAGAGCAGCTGCTGGAATTTTAGGAGGGGAGCATTGTCCCATTCTGATCTGATGCAGGATTCTAGCAGCTCAACAGCCCTCGACCTCCGTTGCTGGATTTGCTTCAAATGTTTTCTATTAGTGACAGGTCTGGACTGCAGGCAGGTCAGTTCAGTAACCAGACTCTTCTCCTGTGAAGCCATGCTGTTGCAGTGGATGAAGGATGTGGTTTATAACATTGTCTTGCTGAAATCTGCAAGGCCTTCCCTGAAAGACACGTCTTGATAGGAGCAGATGTTGCTTTAACATCTCCATGTACTTCAGCATCGATGGAGCTGCAGGGAGATGCAGGGTCCTTTGGTAACAAACAGATTATCCCTCTCCTCTTTAGTCCACAGGACACAGCATCCATGCTTACAGTATCAGAAAATAAAACGGAATTGATTCATCTGACCACAGTACAATTTTCCACTTTGCTTTAGACTATTTTTAGTCTGTGGATCATGTTCACATAGCACTACCTGGCAAAAAAAGGAAGTTGCTACCAAAAAAACCAGTTGTACACTCTAATATTTCGTTGGACCTCCTTTAGCTTTGATTACGGCAGCATTTGCAGTGGCATTGCTTCGATAAGCTTCTGCAATGTCAGAAGATTTATTTCCATCCAGTGTTGCATTAATTTTTCACCAAGATCTTGCATTGATGATTGTAGAGTCTGACTATAACCTTATCCAGCACATCCCAAAGATTCTCAATGGGGTTCAGGTCTGGACTCTGGTGGCCAATCCATGTGTGAAAATGATGTCTCATGCTTTCTGAACAAGTCTTTCACAATTTGAGCCCGATGAATTCTGGCATTGTCATTTTGGAATATGGCCGTGCCATCAGGAAAGAAAAATCCATTGATGGAATAACCTGGTCATTCAGTATATTCAGGTACCATCTGACCTCATTCTTTGAGCACATACTGTTGCTGAACCTGGACCTGAGCAACTGCAGCAACCCCAGATCATCACACTGCCCCCACAGGCTTGTACAGTATGTACAAGGCATGATGCTGCATCACTTCATCTGTCTTTCCAGCCCCTTTTTTTCCTGGAAGATGATGGGTCCCCACCATCCTTCCAGTTTTTAATAATGCGTTGGACAGTTCTGAATCCAATTTTAGCAGTTTCTGCATCTCCTTAGATGTTTTCTCTGCTTGATGCTGCCAATGATTTGATCCTTCTCAGACAGACCATCTTTTCCATGACCACAGGATGTGTTTTTTAACATGGTTGTTTAGGAAATGAGAAGCAACTCATTGCACCAGTTGGGGTTAAATAACTTGTTGCTAGCTGAAAGATAATCGCCCATTGGAGATGCACCAATCCGATACAGATCAGCCAACTTTTTATCTATACTCTTTATTTCATGTAGTAATCTGTAATTTCTACTGCTTACATTTCAAAAATAGCCTTGCTACAAGCATTTTATTTCAGCCTGATGTTCACATACACAAACAACCTATCCAGATAAACTGTGACATCCACTTTGATTGTGCTTGGATGAGAAATATGTATGTTGGTTAGTGCACAATCCATCGAACCTGTGCAGACACATATCACTTCACAGGCCAGCAAGAACATCGCAGACATAGCATGGTATAAAGCTGTCCTTGGCAGAGACTCAAAATGCACCAACCAAGCACCAGGGAGGTGGATCTTGGTAATAAAACCAGGCAACCCCTACATCCCATACCTGGAAAAATTTTATGAAACAACTCCTGTTTTGCTGCAAGCTCTGCGCACCAAGTAACTATGAGTTAATGGCTTTCAAAAATTTTCGATCTAATTTGAAAAGGATGTTGAGCTGAGATGAAAGATTTTTTTTTTTCTTTTGTTCAATGAACATGTTCATTTTTCTGTGACACTGAACTGAACAAAGTCTTTTAAAACCGTAATATCTATACTTTTACCCGAGTTATGAATGTGAATACTTTTTACACCTCTGTTTGCCAACTAATCTAGATATATTTGATCTGTCTAATTAGTTTTCCAAGCTTTTGCCGCCCCTGTTTCAACTTAAAGATGTTACACCCCTCAAATTCAAAATGAGCTTGTATTTTCCATTAAATGATAAAATGTCTCAGTTTCTGTTATTTATGCTGTGTTCCATTTACCTCAGAACTGGGAAGTGGGAACTGGGGGGTGACATCACACCCGACCAACTTGCATTCCAGTTCACTGGTCGGAAAACCAGTTAGCAGCCTAGCATAACAACATGTTTGCTAGGGCTATTGTTGTTAGCCGTTGTTAGCACAGCTGGTGTTGTAGTTCACATATACCACATGAAAAATGTGATTTACACTACAGCAGCTTCCCCTACATCTATATAAACCAATACTATGTGTATGACTGATTTAATGCAACTAAATATTAATAAGAAGTGTAAATAAATGTAACATTACAGGAGCTTCAAAAACTGCTAAGATTGGGTGCGGCCAACTTTAAAAGCAAACTTATTTGTCTTTTCTCTTTTCTCTTCTACAGACTGCAACCCGCTTAATGGGTTATGCACTCACTTCCACCAGGATTCAGCCATCTCCTCTAATTATAGACTGCTTGTTTTCCCTACAAGCCCAGATGCACCTTTGAATTTTATTAATCTCTGTTCCTGTATGGTAGTAGTTTTGTTTTTAAGTATTTTTCAATAACCTTATTCCATCTGATACGGACTCCTATTTCTTTCTTAAAGCTAGAAAAATGTACAGCAAAGACATCAGTCCACAAAAAGCAGACTAATCTGCCTAAGGGACAAAGGAGAGAGGGTGAGGACAGAAGTTGGTACATGAAGGGAGCGGAGAGCTTCGGACCTGATGTTCCAGTGCCTATCTGCTAATTAGGCCTGTTCGCTAACCAGATGCTTATAATTAAATTTACATGCAGTGGTGAATAGCCGGATAAAAAGAACAGATCCATCAGGAAGCTGAGAAGGAGGCATTGAGCGACCATCACATGGTGTGTAAAATACACAAGAACATAAAAAGCTCATTAAGAGAGACAATAAAACTGAGAGACCCCCTGAGCAATTCACACGCCATCTCGATCTGTGCCCTGGAAGCATCCGCCAAACTTCACCCGCCTCCATCTTCCCTCTGCTCTCGCCTCACTCTGCATCACGCCATCTCTCCACCTTTCCTCCCATTTTGTTCATCTCCCTTTTCAGTCATGTTTGTGTAAGACTCTTTTCTTTCACTTCACACCTGTTCCACTGTGGGCTGTTTGTAGTCACAAAGGCTTCATGTGGCTACCAGAGGCGGAGGCCCGCCTCCCTCTGGAGATGATCAGAGGAGAAGAAGAGGGGAAGAGAGAACAAGCTTCTTTTCACTGCAGTTTTGGCACATTGCCCTGGCTGATGGAGCTAGCTGCAGAAAGAAAACAACAGCAACAACACAACAGAAAAGCCTTACTCACTTACTTCCTCCCACTTTGATGATCTGACTCATTAATTATTGCTCAGAGCTATTTAAATACACCTAATTAAAACAATGTAAAGTAGATCATTAGTTGAGAGATGTTTGCTCCCCCTTTGGAGTGGGCACACAAACAAAAAGGGCACCCTGGATCACTCTGGTCACTCACCGCCAAGTTATTTATCAGGAGCAAAGCCAATCGAGGATAAACTGGCATGAAAATGCCATCACTGATTTCCTGTCAATTTAAAAACAAACAACGGTTTAATTTCAAGAAGCATCTCAGCTTGTTGGCTGCAAGTTGATCAAACACACTACATATAGAGGATCAGACCATCAAAAGTAAATATCAAAGGATCTGACTGCCAGAGGTCTAATTGCTGTTATTTCCCATGAGGTCTTTGTTTTCTGAAGATAAATAAACTTGAGCACAATGAAGAGGAAGTGGAGAGATGGAGAAGTCATGCAAAGCGCTTAGCAGAGTTAAGGAAACAAGGGAAGCATTCTGATCTCTCATGGAAGGGAAAGCATGGGCATAATTAGTGCCATTTATCAAAGCTGAATTTCATTTGGGTGTTCCAGTTTTGTTCTTTTGCTCTAAGCCTGCTGAATCATTGCTGGGTTTACTGGAACAGAGCTGTCGCTGGTTTTATCACTCGCACCTGCGCTCTTCAGGATCTCACAGGTTGAAATATGAAAACTGCTAAAGAGTTTTCATGTAAAAGAAAACAGATTTCCATCACTGTAACTAACAGTTATTGCGATCACTCACATCTGCTGGTCAGTTTCTTGCTTATGGAAGCATCTCGACCATAAAGTTCCACGACTGTAGGTAAGATCTGAGCTATCATATCATCAACTCAGTTTAGCAGTTATCAGTTTGTCGGTTTATCAATATCTATCTTTGGATATTCAGTTATTTATGCTGAAACTGTTATAATCTAAACAGCAAACAACTGTTATCAAAGCTATTTAAATTTAGTTTGAAAATTGTGATCAGTATACATTTATAAATGGGAATTTTCGGTCATATTTTTTAAGTGTAGCAACACTAAAATACTAATGTAAAATAGTAATGTTTTTGACATTGACTCAGAGCTCATAGTGGTTTAACCCAATTCTGATTTAAAAAAAAAAATGTACATACAACCTACAGCGTAGCTGGTATGAGGAAGAAATCATACACAAAACACTGGTTTAAAGCTAATATATTTGGGCAGATTCTCAGTCATCCAATTCCTGATGTAAGAGTTTGATAAAAGGGCAATTGGACTTTTTACTCAGTTCTTGAAGATGTTTCACCTCTTCTTTAAAAGGCTTCAGTTCTAGCAAGTTGGTGGAAAGTTTTTAGCTTATAAGTTGTTTAAAGAACATTCAGCCTCATTCAGAATCAGAATAATCTTTATTGTTCCTGAAGGGGAATTTGCCATGGAAAGCAGTGTGGCTGCAATCACATGTGGCATTTTATTACATGCATTGTTTTCTTACACTTCCTGTCAATCATTTGCCTACACGCTCCTCTTTTTGTTTTGCTTTGCTTTCCTTGCTTTATACTACATATAACTGATCATACCCCTTCATCCGGCTCTTTTTGCTGATTTGTTAAGGCAAACCTTATCACAATGAAAAAAAATAAGAGAATTCTGATGACAGTCTGTTGGTTTCAGGCAAACCTCAGTATGCATAGCACAACCTAAATCCTCACATGAACTTGATGGCGCTGGCCATGAAGCTGACATGTACAGCAGAGTACAATGGAGGCCAATCCTTCTTAAAGGAGTGATGACATAACAGTTAAAAACTAGTTTATGTTGTTGGCATTACTGCATATGTAAATACTCCAAAGAAAAAAACGGCATTTTTTACAGCGGAGTATTGTTTTGAAATGCCAGACCTCACTTCCTCAGTCATACAGTTGGGTCCGGTGATGATATGGAGCTTTACCCGGAGACCACGTTGACTTCATTTTGATTGGCTACACCTTATTTGGCTATGACCTTATTTGGAGAATCTAGGTCAAGCTGCGGTCGGAGTTTGCTAAAGGCTAACTGCTAGCAACATGGGCACTTTAGACAGTTTGAGCTACGTTTATCAGACAAGACAGCATTTAGAAAATAAATAAACTTACAGGTAATGACAAGGTTGTGGCCCCCTCCCTCAGTGTTGCTGCAGAAGTTTTCTTTTAAATCCATTTGTTTGAAAATCCAGACCTGACTGCACAGAAGTTACTACTAGCTCCATACACGAAGCTGAATCAGACAGGGAGGGAGGGAGGGAGCGGACGGTGCATAAACCGTTAGGAGAGAGAGAGAGAGGGGGGGGGGGGGGGGGGGGGGGGGGGGGGCTGTTTATTTGATAGTGTGCTCTTATTGGAGCAATTAAATTACGTAGAATGATAGAACTACGTAGAATGATAGCCTGCTGTCTGATTCAACTGTTTCTGAGCAGAGAGACAAAGCTGACAGACCATAAACAGGAACTTTGATTCTCACTCTGGACATTCACATGGCCTCATCAGTGCACAACAGATCATATTATACACCCAAAACCCCAGAAAAGTGAAATTTGATGTCATGGCACCTTTAAAGGGATAACATGTATCTTTTGGCCACTAGGGAAGTAAACCTGTAATTTCCCACAGGCGACATGACTGTTGCAAAATTAAACAGTTCTGTGTTTTGGAATCATGTTTACAGACCACTTTGATCATCTGACAGCAAAGTCATGGTGGCATAAAGTAAAGCGCTCCAGGTCATATGATCCACTGAGAGACCAATCTGATCCTGCAAAGTTACAATGTCTGGTTTTTGAGGAGGGCAGCCCCCTCTGAGCAACAACATGCGTCAAGTGCTGTAAAATTCATCTATCATTACTTACTGTACATTAGGCTAATGTTTGGGTCAAAAGTTACACGGTATCCCTTCGGGGAGTTTGGATTCTGACCTACAGTAAGTATCATCCACTCATCTGAACCAGTCTTGTATTTCCTCATGAGCTTATATTCTCATAAACTGTTTTATAAATTTAAAGAAGATCTAAGACTACCAACACAATGTAAAGAAACAATACTTATGACTCAGTTGTCACTGAGATATCTTGAAGCTAAAAGCTTGTCATGGATGCAGCTTCCAGCCGGCCTGCAGGAATGGGGGGAAGAAGTAGTTACCAGAGTGGACAATTCAAGCCATTGTCAGTCATGCTGAAGAACAAATGATCAAGACTGAAACAATGAAACCAACAACACCAGCTGCCACTGGAGGTCAATGAGCCAGTTCACCAGGGCTTGGTTTCAGCCTTTGCAGAGACAACCCTTGTTGAAGTTACACTTCGTGCTGCTTAGCATACAACATAGCATTCAGCAACCCTGAGAACTTGAGGGATGGTTCTCAGCAGGAGCACGCAGAGATTTTGTAGCTCATTAAGCACAATGTTATGCAATTTGCCTGATAGATAACCCTGGTCCTTTAGCAGTGTCTGGCCAGCATGTGTAAATTATGAAGAAAGTGGTTTCAGTATCTCTTTTTGTTGTTTCTTTTAAAAGGAAACAACACCATCATCTCACACAAAAATAAATTATCCAATAAAAAGTTGAATAAATGACAACACAGCTATTATTTCCTAAATGAATTATGGAAGAAACAAGCTATGATAGGTTTTTAAAAAAAAAAAAAAAAAGATAGAAAGAAATATGTATTTTAACAATAAAAGAGAATAGAAAAAAAAAGAAGTGCATTCTTCAGTGATAAAAAAAAAAAAATAAAAAAAAAAAATCCTGTTCCACTCTCCAGGAGTATGAAGGCTCCTCTCTCTGCTCAGCCTTAAATTAACTATTGACCGTGCCAACAACAGAAATCAAGAGGCAGCAGACAAAAAACCTAGAAGGCTAATGGCCTGAGAACGTGATACATCCTTCAAAGGCCTTTTCTCCATTCTGCTCCTCTCATCATTTCTCTCCAGTTTAGGCAGTGTTTCAACTCCACGCTCAGATGAGTCTGCTGAAGCCAGCACACACAACGAACAAGTTCAGTCTTCCCACAAATCTATGGATTTGTTTGATCCAAGTCTGATGGCAATTACACGCCCACGCTGGTGCTGCCAAGATCCTCACAAAAAGCGTCTGCAGGCGCCGCATACGAGAAGACGTTTGCAATTTTAGTTTGCTTGTTTATGTGTCAGCATGTGTGGCTTCAGCATGCATGTTTACCTGTATGATTGAAATGGCAGCCACAAGAGAGAGAAAGCCAAACTGAAGCTGAAAATGTTTGCAAAAGCATCACTGCAGGCAGAATAAGAATCACGGTGAAGGGACACAAACACATACGCACACTTGCTCATATACTCGAATAAACCGAGCCACAAGGACCTTGTTTCTACTGCCCACAGACTAACTGGGAGTCATATGCAAAACACATACACCCACACACAAATTATACATGCACAAAGGGAAGGAAGCAAACTCCCCTCCAGTTATACGCTGCAGCACGCCAAGGTCTGGCCTCTGCAGACCGAAAGCCTGAACAAAAGTCCTCATCTGACAACCACTTCAACTGCCTTTAAAAAAATATGATTGATTTGTCTTCTTCTTTTTTGCAAGAAAATGACACAATCTACATTTAATCTTAAATAAGAGGTGGGTGTGAAGATACAGGGAGCACAAAATAAGCAAGACAAGAGGTGTTCGGTCTCGGACAAGAGCTAATTAACAAGCACAATCAGCCTGTCAGTTCACTCCCCTATTAGATAGAGCCACCTGATGCAAATTAACCATAATTAAAGTAGCGCTACTATATTTTTTGTCCATCGCTGCTTGTCAATCATTTCCCCTATGTGAAGAATAATTACCACCTGCAGCATTGGTTGCATACAGTTTGCTTTCATATCTGTACTTAAAGGGAAATAACACCAAGCTGAATTTATCCCCACACATTTGATTGAAGTGTCTGCTGGTGTTAGCGTGCTCGGTGCTGTGGGAGCAAGCTCACGAACTGCATACTGTATGTGCAAAACCAGGCAAGAGGTTAAAGCAAGGGAGATAATTCAAAGGTGCTCTGAGAGGACATATTCTTGGTCCTCCGTTTCTCCTTGATATTGTAATGAGTCTCCGTGGTCTCCAAACATGCCCATAAATTTTCATAACTGGTGGGTGGACCATAGTTGGCACAGAAAGCGAACAAATGGCTCAGTCTCAGGCATCATGAATATCAATGAAAGATGGGAAATGACTGTCCTGACTAAGCAGGCAGCAGGCAAGCAAATCCTGATAACTTCCAGACCGTAAACTGGATCAGAAAATTCCCCAAAGCACAAGATGGCTGTCCTGTTTTATTCCTCCCCATGCCTTGATTATATACTTCTCGGTGTTTGTAATAGAGTTTTAATCAAATGTGTTTCTGTTAACAAAGCTGAGAAGTAATCAACCCCATGCAGATTTTCTGTATGAATTATATGGAGGCTGGTGTGATGGCAAAATATATTTCACAAAGCTGCACACTGTCAGAAATATAAATCAGCTGATTGCAGCTTAATTGTGGTCTATTATGTTACTCCGTTATAATAAACAAATCAGTGGAATAGTAATTGTTGTAATGGTTTTGCAAACATATTCACTGCAATAATGTCAGCCATTGCACAGGAGACAATATGTTTAGCACCACATGTTTACAACTTGGCTGCAAATCTGCAAGTTTCTTTACACCTTAGATTGAAGAAAATAGGTTGTTTATTGTCAATGAACAGGTGTAGAACTGCAGAGTCTCACAGTCCTACAGTTTTTCTTTGCGCTAGATGGTGGATTAAGAAAAAGGCTGAGGAAAAATTTAACTTAGAAGTAAGGGTCAATCTACATTACATCTATATAGAACAGGGGTGCCCAAGTCCAGTCCTTTAGACCTACTATCCTGCACATTTTGGTTGCACCCCTTCACAACCACCTGAATCAAATAAATGGCTCATTACCAGGCCTCTGCAGAGCTGAATGGCATGCATATGAGATCATTGGCCATTTGATTCAGGAATGTTGAAGAGGGCATGTTCTAAAAATTGCAGGATTGTAGCTCTCGAGGACCAGACTTGGGCACCCCTGATATAGACTGATGTATTGACCGTAAATCATTCTAAAAACCCCAAATCAACCAAAAGTAGATATAAAACCCACTTTTATCATGAAAATTGCTTTATTTTGAAAGTCCTTTGACACATTTTCACAACAAAATACATGTTTATAGTTGTGCAGTGAACAGATGTGACACAGGGAGATCATGATCAAAGCTTACAGTTAAGTTAAGAAACAATAACCGTATTTATTACTTGTAAGATTTTTTATATTGTTTTATATCGATCGTTGGATCCTGAATTAAATCAAATCGTAATTGTGTCGTGACTGAATTTGAGATATCGGCAGACACTGAATCGCTTATCCACTGTATTGATATAATATCGTGATTAAACCAGTGATTTACGCCCTATACTTAGAAGCATGTTTATGTTATTCTGATTGAGAAAATGTCACACTTGACATGTGGCACAAATCCAAAGACTTTATTAGATAGTAATGGATCAGATTCTATTATGCGCCAAACATCAGAAAGTTCACTAATTTAACCATCAGCTATTTTCAATTTACTCACTAAAATACCAGCAACTCAAATAGGTAAAACTATGGAAGTCAAAGACAGAAAAGTTGTTTTATGTGCCTTTGCTCTCATCAGTGTGTGTGTGAGCGTGTTGTTTAGTCTATATCAGTGGTTCCAAACCTATTTTCCCTGAGGACCCTGTTTGCCACGCTTTGCTGAAACCATGCTTGCCTTTATGCTTTCATTTGCCAGGTTCTCACTACAAATGATGCAATCTGGCTGATTTCTTTTCTGTCCTTTGATAAAACCAAGAAAGCAAGATGCAACCAAACCAAAATGATAAAAAAAAAAAAAAAAAAACCACCTCAACTCCTCTCTGTGTGGACATGACCTTATTTTTAATCACACTGGCTCGAACAGTCACAGCTTTGGGGACCCCATTGACCACTGGTCTACATGTTGTACTGTAGTTCAGAGCTTCATTTAGATGAGAAAAAAATAACTATATGAGCAAGGCAGTGACTTCTTTTAAAAGATACATAATTCTGAAACCTCTTGAAATCTCCCACATGACTCATTAAATGAGCTCCTTTTTCACATCTAATGACTTCAAGTTTCGGGCTCTCTCTCACTCGTCCAAACCTCGAGCTGGAATAAATGAGAAAGAGGAAAGTGGTTGTTACCTGTTGGCCGTAGAACGCAGGAAAGCTCATGGTCGGAGAAGTCAATGGACCGTCAGCCTTTCTACAATGAAGGAATTATGAGCAGGATGGATAGCTGATCCTTGACATCAATATCTACTCATCCACGTGTCCGTCTAGAGATCGGTGCAGAGGAATGTGATTAAAAGCTTGTGATTCATGCTTTCAATTCTATTGATCTCCCTACATAAACTATTATTGGTGCCCCAACCGCACACATGCACGTATGTGCATCTCATATGAACTCACACCATGTACATAAAAACACACACACATACAGTGGATGTCCATAACTATAAACATTAGCTTGAGGTGGACTGACTGATGGCCTTATTTCCTCTCCCTGACACACACTCGTTGGACACACACACACTTACACACTTGTGTTACAGAGACTTTCATATTGCTAGGTCAAGCAAGACAGCTAGTTTGCAGTGAATTTAAAGTGATAAGCTGAGTAGTGGCAAGTAGTAGCTATTCCTGGACATTAGGTGCACAAAACTGGGCACCGCTGGAAGATTTATCTCCTCCTCAGAAATTTCATTTGGGGAAGGAATAATAAGGCATAGGAAATGAAAGTTAATCATGAATCCACTTTCTTCCTTTCTGACTCTGGCTATGAAAGCTTGGCTGAGGCCGGCTTTATTTAGTCTGAAACCTTTTGTCTTTTCCCCCTCTTGCAACCTTTTAAATGCTTCATAAATCAGCGACAAGCCAAGCAATTTTGACAGTTTGTTGTCCCACAGAAATTAATTACAATGACAGAGCCTCTCCACCAGTGAAACCAGCTAGGAGGAAATGGTTCACAATTTCATTGTATTGTGTATTCAGGAGTTTCCCCAGTCAGATACCTTTCTCTTTAAATTACTTTTTCTTTTGGTGTTTCAGTGTACTAGAGTAGAAGCTACTGTCTGGCATCAGCTACTACATTACAAAAGAACATGTCATATTAGCACAGATGTGAAAAATCTATGTTTGATTATGTTTTGTACCAAACAGAAATTATTTCGGTCGCTCCCACGACATTCAACATGGAGTTTAATGACCCCCAAATAACTGGATCTTAAATATCATTCAAGTCTTGCAAGTGTGTTAAAAAATAAACAGAAATCCACATCTCAATTTTTATTAAAATATCCTAAACATCAAAAAGTACCCAGCGTCACAAATTCTGCTTATTTATTTTAATTATCGAGTACAGCAGTAAAGACGATGTATTTCAGTTGAATAGCTGCTTTATGGGTAAAACAAGTTTTCTGTCTTTAGTCCAGGAGGTTTGAACTCATCCACACTGAAAAGGATGATGCTGGCTGTGTCCAAATCTAAAGGCCTTATTATTCAATCAGTCTACAAATGTGGCCTTATTTTTCCCAGATTTTAAGGACGGTCATTTTCATTTTATTTATTATGATTTTATTGTTGTGTACAATGGTTTGTCATTTACTATTGTCCATGAAATTAACTAAAGTTGAGACTCTTGAAATCTTGTAAACTTTACTAAATAAATTTACCTGGATTTAATTTTCTCTCAGTCAGAGTAATAAAAAACAACAACGGTACAGCTGCTTTACTCCTCTAAAATGACCAGAACAATGGAGGTTGATATTTTGCAGCTCTATTTTGCTTTTGTTTTTTGGTTTAGCGTCATCACAGTTGCTAGGCAACGAGAGACATGCCAAGGAGGCTAGACTGTCTGAATAGGGGATTATCACGCAAAATATAAATCTTACACAGGGTGGAAAAAAACTGCTTAGTGTGATAGTTGACGGTCCTGTCACTATGCCTCCAAGTGATCATGCGCCTTGGCTACTCGGCCACAGGGATATCTATTTGGCCGAATAGTTAGCGCTTGACTCTTACCCTGGAGTCTATGGATGAAACCCTGCCTGGGCTCTCTTATGTCCCGTCACATTGGGAATGGCTGTTTGTGTTTGCTTCCTTTTACAGCTTTCCAAATCCCAGCCACAGGGGTCCCCAAGTCCAGTCCTCAAGAGCTGCTATCCTGCAACTTTTACAGCATACTTTCTCCAACACATCTGATTCAATCTCCTTGTGTGCATGTCATTCAGCTCTGCAGAGGCAGGGTAACGAGCCATTCATTTGATTCAGGTATGTTATAAACCAGGGCAACACACCTGAATCAAATGAGTGGCTCGTTACCAGGCCTCTGCAGAGCTGAATGACGATGCAAGAGGAAATGCAGGTGTGCTGAAGATGGTAGCTCCTGAGGAGTGGACTTGGGTCCCGCGACCTGCAATATATCACTCAGGGGTTGACTGCTGCATGTGTTTTCCATACTGGTAGCTTTCAAGCTGACTGGTTTAGTCTAAAACTTTATAGAGAACACTGCTTGGATACAAACTGTCATAATCTGTGGGGTTTTGGTTTGAGTGTTTATTGGAGTTTACTGCTACCTACGTTGCTGTCCAGGTTTCCTAATTTATTTAGCAGTTTATCCCCTTGTGTACTATATTCTGTTTTACTTCCTGTTTTCTGCATAGCTGGTTTCATTTGCTAATTTGCTTCATCGGCTCCTCTTTCGTTTGCTCTCCTCTGTGTATTTTTACTCCTTGTTTCTTTCGTTCATGGCCATTTCATTGTTGTTGCTTCCTCAGTGTCTTCTTTGTGGTTTTTATTGGTTTTAATCTGCTCCTTAGTTTTTTCAAGCCTATACGTTCAGTTATTGTTAAACCTTTAAGTACTGCACGTTTGCCTCCTGCATCTTCACCCTGCATTTGGGTCCTCTTCATCGTTGCACTATGACACAAACCTTCCCATGTACACAGTATGACACCAATAAGGGATAAAATCATGGCGAATTCTTGTAATGCAGTGCTTTGTTTTTTCTGCATGCAGAACAGTCAGACGTACAGTCAGCACAGTTCTTAATACCATTTTCACAAGTTTCAACATTTTGTTTTCATTTCAACAATTTAATAATTGGCCAACAAAACAAAACTTCAGGCTACGATTCACAACTGCTGCCATTGCTGCAGGTAAGCCATGATTTTAATTTAATGCATTTTTAATCATGGCTGTTAATTATAAGAAATAATGTAAGTGGGTGGCCGGATGACCTTTAAAGTGCAAAAAAAGGCCTTCAGCATTGTTATATATATATATATATATATATATATATATATATATAAAAACTTTAATTATCATATTTCTGTTTTCCTGTGTACCAAGTTTGCATAATGGGGCAAAATTGTTCAGTAATTTAAAAAAAAAAAACATTTAGCCACATTTTCAGTTTCAAACATTGATTATTCAAAACTAGTAATGGGACATTTAATGAATAACCAAAGAAGCACTGAGACAAAATAAACTAATGAGAACACAACAAATACACCATGTTTTGATGCTTAACCCGCTATAATCTTAAGAGGAGCTCAAATAAAAAACAATGGCCGCCAGCTCTGCTGCTGCTCCACAATTTCCCTACTAAACCTAAATAACAAAAACTTCTTGCAAACAGGTAGAAACATGCAACAAGCATGAGAATAGTCAGTTTTTGAGTGTAAGGGAACTGGAGAGAATGTTTTATAGGACATAAAGATGAAAAAAGGCTTCAGGCTCTATGGTTGTTGAATGTCAATGCGTAAAACCCACAGCATACTCTTCCATTCTGAGATCATGATATCAGGTATTTATTTAGGCATACTTGTGAGCAAACGTAGCCTATGGATAAATGCACCACTAACACTTACAGTATATTGTGTCAGACTGAGTGTAGTCTAAAGCTTGAAAGCAACCATTAAGCAGTGGTTGATGAATCCAATTTTCCTTGAATAAAGGAAATCTGCTGTCTGTCAGCCCTCCCAGCGAGTCACTTAACCTGGATGGCTTCTGTAAACAGCCTGTGGGATAAATGGGTATTATCTTAGAGAAGGCCAAGAGCTGGCAAAGCTGAGGGGTGATGGAAATAACTAAGAAAAAATGTGATCGCTTCCACTTCCAATGAGGATGGCTGTAATGAGTATATGTGCGTGTGTGTGTGTGTGTGTGTGTGTGGATCGGGAGAAAGATGAGAAGGTGGTGATTGGGAGAGTGGGGCAGAGATGATGCAGGAGAAAAAGAGAGATAAAGCTGTAGTTGAGTGGAATAGGCAGCATAACGCTGACAGTTCTCAAACTGGGTGTAATGACACACACATGGTCACCATGCTGATGTTTCTCAGTGATGTGACTCTGAGGATCTGGCTGTGACTGGATGGTGACTGGCTTCTTTAATCATTTCAAGCTTTCTGTCTCCACATAAAGAAAGTTTTCTTATTAATTACTAAGGTCCATGTCGACATGAAGATGCAGAAATCCCAGATGAGTTTTGCCATTGTTTTTTTAACATTGCATATAAATTTACCTTTAGACAATGACAACATTCAGTGAAAGCCCGGTGAAAGCATAACATGTGAACAGAAGCATCCAGATGCATGAAGTTTAGGGCTATTTATTCATTTCTATTGTAAATACTGTACCTGGAATAATTAAATATTTCTTGATTTCCAGAATTATTAGAGTTAACATTGACTTGTACCTTTCATATTTTAAGTAGGGTTTCACAGGATAGCAGCAATCAATGCCACACATTTTCAACGTGCTCTTATCTGGCAGCAAATAAAGCTGCAAACAGCAGTAAAATTCTGAGCCACAAACTTTACAAAAAATATATATATATTTATTTATCCCCTGCCATCCAAAAGGTCATCCCACAGAAATTTATATGCAAAAAAGTGAAACACAAACTTGCTTATGACTTGCAACAAATAAGTTTTAAAAGGATTGTACTGGGTGTAAATCTGGCCCTAAGTCTGGTTGGGTGCTCATCATTTTTCTGTACTTTAAAGTTATTCTAATCAAAATAATCTTATATAATATGTGGAAAAGAATGTTTCATCTTTGATTATAAGCCTTTTAAAGATCTGTTCTCTTAAAGTCCATGTAAAGCAGAGTAATATTTGTATGTTAACCCATATTTGCAAAAAGACTGAGAACTTAAACAGAACTGCTGAATCATACCAAAGTTAGCAGGTTTCATAGAAAGTCCAAGCTGTCTATCTTGTTTTGCAGTTGTTATCGGATTGTATGGCCTACCAACAGGCTAGATTTACTGGAGTTACACTAGTTGGACAAAATTTTGTTGTTAGCTCATTTTAAATGCTTTTTCTTCTGATGCACTGTAGCCTACTTCTAAATGACCTCACACTGTCACACACAGACATGGCAAACTATAGTTTGCAAACTCAGCGGACAGCTTTTGTGCAGAGCAATAGAGAGCTGAGGTTTCCCACCAATACCATCATCTTTAGTCATCATTTTACACAAAGAAGCTTTGCAAACTTTCAGCTGGTGATCATAACTCAATAAATTATCCTATGATTTCACATCCAAGCAGTGTGGTTTGCCTGGTTTGTGGTTTTTGTTTTATTTTTTTTTTTTTTAAAAAGCTTAATGAATCTTTTAATCATTCATCTGGATTTTCTAGGTGTCCACGGGATGAGAGAAGTCGACCATGTGCACTCAAATTTATGTGTTTGCTTCCTCACTTTCTCTTCTTGCCACCACTTTCTGTTGCTCTGTAATTGGATCCTTCCTCACCTCCCAACTCAGTCTCATCTATGAATTTAAGTGGAGCTCGAGTCTGGTTGTGATAAAAGTCTGCAAGTGTAAGCATCTGTGACAGCTCACAGTGAGGTCACGATGCATCTCGCACTGTCTGAACTCGCTAACAAAAAGGCTGAATATTGTGTCAGCCCAAGGGTTTCAGTCTCAGATCCTTTACACTTTCAATTTAGTTGTATTATTTAAAGGTTCCATCAAGTTTTTTTGTTTTAAGACAGATTGCCTGTTTCTCTGTTGTCATCTCTCATTTCTCCTTATTCCCTCTCTTCTTTGCTTGATTCTCTCTCTCGTGCTTTTTTGGACAGGTCCCCTCTGCCAGAGGGAGAAAACTGAGCATCACACAAGTTGACGCAACCACCACCAAAATGCACATGCCTTTATATCCTTTTGTGTGGGTGGACAAGTCTACATGCACAAGTCAAGGTCTGTGTGCGAGTTTCTGATTGTTGAATAGGGAGAACTTTGAGGCACACATCATTGTCCAAGCAAATAAATAAAAAAAATGCATGACAGCTCTTGCACGGCAGCCCCGTCACCATCCATCCATCAATCAGCTTTGCAACATATGCATGCACACACAACGCTCGTACACACAAATGCACACAACGGGGGAATGTGGAAATATGTCAGATGAATGTCATGTCATTTATTATCCAATACGCAGTTGAGAGAAAGGAGAAATTGTGTGAAACAGGTTGAACGTTGAAGAACTAAACATGACACGTCGGCAACCCCGTGTTAGAGGCAGATGGTGTTGCTCGGCCGAGAGTATAAAATCATTTTGACTCTCATTTCTGTTCATTTTGTCATCGCTGGGTATTTGTAGAATGTCAGGAGGAATTATTCTCTGTATTTGTGGAGCGAAGGCGACAGGAGCTTGAGTCGGGGGACAGTTGGTCCAGGATACATGCAGGTGGGTGACGGTCAAACTGAAGGAGGAAGAGTTCATACCTTTAAGGCTTGGCTGCCTGGCAACACTCATTCCTGCTAGAGCTACTATTTATTTCATAAAAAAATTAAAAATCTACAGCCAACCTTTCTTTAATCTTATAAAAACAGCATTATAGTTTGCAGTTTTGTAATTAATAGCCATAAATAACAATGTCTGCATCCAAAACTCTCTTCATTCTCTGTATCCTGAGAGTAAATCACACCCTTAAGCAGGCAGTATCCTCAGCCCATCCCCTCGCTCTCCCTTATCTTTAATCCATATATTGCCTTTTCCATGCAGCAATTTCCCCAAACTTAGTCCGCCTGTCCCCTCAAGACTTATGAAGATCAGGTTTTATTGGTTTGGGTTTCCTACAAGTGGATCCAGAAATATATGAGAGGAGCAGGAGGGAGGACATAGAGATTTATTTGGAGTAGAGAGAGAAATGGGCTGCCTATTCAACCGGTATCTTTTTCAATTGTACACAGTAGATATCAAACTTGGCCTCAGCTGTAGTGGAACTGTTTGGGAAAAGGTCACAGTGCTGCTTCGCTCACTGCGTACAGTCAATTTGTTCAATTGAATCGGAACCAGAATGTGAAGTGTGGCACTCGTGATGTGTCATTATGCTTCACTTACCACTTTAAAAATAGTCATTGAAATGATTAAAGACCATGGAAAAACACTGAAATCTGTGAATATTAATTATATCAGTGTGCCATATCCAAAAGATTAAATTCCCAGTTTGATACTTCTGCTCAAAGGCAGCAGTAATATCATTTGATTGGCAGGTAGCTTCTGCAGAGGAGAGGTTGTTCCAAGCCAAAGGCGTGGTCATGCAGATAAATGATAGTTTCAGTCAGTTTGAATATTAAATGTATTATGCATGGATGGATCTCATTCATTTTGTGTGTGTTCGAGTTTGATAAGTGCATGTAAATGAACAATATTTTCAGCCACAGTAGGAGCGTAAAACGAGCACCGCCATCTTTCAGCAATAATGGCAAAAGCAGTGGGAGAAATTACTCTGAGACTCAGCTTTATGGCTTCCTCATCCTAATTTACATTGAACATTAGCTTATTATAATTACTATTTGTAAAATATGAAGCTTTAGTTCCTCAGTCAGGGTTTTCTCACAGCTTGGAGAAAACAGCTATGCAGTTTATTAAAGAATTTTCTAGATAATTGATATCATTGCTTTCTTAGGCATGCTTTATTTTATTCCATTCTCTTCAGCATCTCAACTGTGTTAAAGCAGATCGGCGTGGCCCTGTGAGAACAAAGCAGATCCCCCCATAATCTCTTAGTGATGTCAGCATATTATTGTTCTCCTGGTTTGAGCCCTGATTAGACAGCAGATTGAAAGCATTTGTTGTGTGCTGTGCCACAGATTACCGAGGGACAGAATGACAAAAAACAAGCAACACAGCCTGTCATACATCTAGGGATGGATGGGGGGGGTGGATGTTCTTTCTGCCAGAGAGTCATGACAAAGGAAATTAAAAGCCCTGTGTGTCAAACGCATATCCTCATATAAAGCGTTTGTGCGGTCAATAGCAATTACATAGTCACACATTATGCATGTCATTGCACTTGCTGACACATGTGAGCATGGCAGCTTGCACACAAAAGACGATATGAAGTCAAATCTTTAACAAGAAAAGGTGATTAATATGTTTTGACGTCTATATCGCACTTGTAGCAAAGAAAACAGCTGATGCACAAAATCTATGCTGATGTAATATGCCTAAATCATAAACCATGCAGATCTACATTTTGACTAATTTTGCACACATTTAGTAGCAAGATCAACACAAATGTCTTCATGAGTGCGTGAATCTGTGCCTGGAAGTGCCTTTTACCATCGTGCAGGAGCAGGAGTGTGTGCTTGTACAAGTGCCCACACACAAATGTGTGTTTCCTTCCTGTCTAGTGCTCTAATAGTGTGTCCTCTGGATTAAGTGATATAAATGGATAGCTCTTCCTCTTGATGCACCATCCACCTGCAGGACAAAATAGGCCTCCAGGGGAGACGTTGTTCCAAGCCTTCCTCATTGCCTCCCTCCTCCGAAGTACAATAATCCAGGGGCCACTTCTTGAGTCACCAAGGATCAACAACAAGGAAGATGAGACAAATGGAAAGACAATTGGCTATTCAGATGCATCACGCTGGCAGAGGACGTGGATCATAAAATGACTCTGAGGAAAAGAACAATAGCGCAACACACAAGCAAATGCAGAGTTTAAGAGCAGAATTTGTTTTAGTCCTCTAATAATCAAACATAATCCATCTTTGTGCCTTTTATTATCAAAGACCAGCCCTGCATCCTTCCTTTATTGATGATGATGCAGTTATGACTGACTTTAATGTCACAGCAGGAGAAAAATGTAATGCAAAAATCGCAATAAGCCCATTTTGAAGTCCTTATATTATTTCTTTGCTAGTTTTTGTATTGATTTAAAAATCTTAAAAGTACAATTTATGCCACAGACTGTTTCCCAAAGATGTGACATCAACTAAATATCTTTAAATTTGTACACGCAGACACAATGAATGTTCAGTGAAAGCGTCAGTACGTCAGAGTTAACAGAAACAAAGCCAAAATCAAAAGCTCAAAAAATCTGGGAAGTGTTGACTGCGGTTTTATCCCACTCCTCAGGGGACACCTTTTCAGATGAAAAATGTTATTTAAACAGAGTAAGAAAATCTGGATTGTCAGAGGTTTGGATTACATTGACAACACCCCCCACCCCCTTCATTTCCGTGTAGCAAAAAAGCAAAAAGCTGCATTCTGAAAACATTACATACTAGAAAAGCACTCAGAGAGCGCAGACCTCTGCCAAGCAGTTGGACTACCTTATTTTTGTGTGTTCTGGATCATAGTATCTGGAATTTCCTCTGGATCTGGATCAACTTTCGAAACATTATAGAACTCACTGAGATCCTTTCTTGTAATTTTTTACCAAACACTTGGTACACTACCAACGCAAGTGTTTGGTACAGGTGAGGAATTCCAGGGCTAGTTAAGGTGAATGCCTGGATGGAAGTGAGTTTGGTCTATAAACACAGAAATACAATGAGGAACATTCATTCAACAAATAAACATATTTGATATATTAATTATTACTAATAAATCCCTTATAGTTAGTACTAAACATGCATGTGATCAGGGCTAACAGTTACAGTAACTGGCATGTAACAGGTCAGCTAGCTTAATAGCATAAAAAGGCACATGGTGAATGAAGGAACACTTCATCCTGTTCAGGCAGAAAAGTTTACTTACAGTATAGTTCTTCACAAACGCACACAGTTCACAATATTCAACTGGCTAGAAGTCTGTCCAACATTCTTCTCTCCTTGTGCTCACTGCTGCTCAAAAGTTGCATTTCTGCATCCTGACATCATGTGCTCAGTCCCACAGCTGCACACTTCTGCCACAAGGGGACACTCATGCCTCATCAACAGCCTTTCCAACATGGCAGATCTCACAATGATGAAGAATCCTTAATACATTCCTGGATCCAGAAGGTGATCCGGATCATCAACAACATTTTATGGTTTAGTCCTTGGGCTGAGGCACACGGCTGGTGAAAATTTCAGGTGAATCCGTCCAGTACTTTTTCCGTAAAGTTGCTGACAGACAGACGGACTGACAGACCAACGCTACCAAAAACATTACCTCCTTAGTGGAGGTAATAAGCATTGGTCCACCATATAGAACGATGTATTCTCACAATATAAAGCTCAGAAATTGAGTGATTAAATACATCTTCCTTTCCTTCCACCAGCTCGACTTTGATTTTCTATCTTACTCTCACCCAGAAATGTTTAGAAGCACATGGTTCAGGTTAGTCCTCATCTACATTTGTAGGTTATCATGTTGAAATAAGCAGAACTGTTACAAAAGTCTACATAACAGATGACACATTTTTAAACTCAAGCTGTGTAATTCCTTTCATGTCTCGAGAGCGATGTCTGACAGTCTGGAGGGATGCGTTACCTTTGCATTATTTACAACTATGGTTTGTGACTGTTTTGGGGAAGTAGTCCTTTATTTTATACTGGTACAAGGCTGTCACGTGGATCGTTTAATCCCTCAGGAGCAGATGAATAGAATAAAATTGTTTATTAACAAAACGTCTTAATCTGTGATGAGTAACAAAACTCAAGAGGTGGAGGCGCTGAATCTTCCAGAGTGGTAACACAGGTCTCTAGGAGGAGATGATGCCTGGTTTTCCAGATGAGATCATTGTCCATGAGATGAGTATTGACTGGGAAACAGCAAGTCAGGGCTGTGATATGACTTCCCCATGGCAGGAGCAGCAGTAACTGTGGCGGTGCACAGCCTGATTCCTTTTGCAGTTGTTGATGGTTTTTAAGACCAGACTGAAACTGACTGAAACTGGTTGTAGCTGCAGCAGAGAAAAGGAAAGTTGGAAGTATTTCTTTGTAAAGCAAACAAGAGGAGGGGTTTTCAAAGCTCAAACAACATGAGCATAACTTGGTTTAAGTGTGATAGTTACGTCCGTGAACAAATGAGAAAAGAGGAGGCTGGAGCTTAAAACAGCATATCAGAATCAGCTACAGGTGAGAAGAATGAGTCTTCAGGATCATCACCAGCCACCATGCCCACAGGGAAGCAGTGGAGAAAATAAGACAGTAAACCACAGACCCTAACAGGAGAAGGATGGGCACTTTCAAAATAATCACACGCATCTGTAGCTACCACTTTAGAGGGCTGATCGGAACAAGCGTTGATATTTCAACCCCAAAGTTCGGAGCCCAAGGAAGTAACGTTTAGAAAAGACTTCAACAATTCCTCTCCAAGTTACTACACTGTACCTTTACAGTATATATATATATATATATATATATATATATATATATATATAGTTGTACCTATCTGAGTATCTACAAGTATAATTTAACCTTCCTAAATCAAGAAGCACATGGCAAATGAAATAAAAATAAACAGAAACAGAACTAGAAAGCTAATTTCAAATTTACAAATGATACAAAACTACATTTCAAAGCTTTTTTCCATTTCATCGCTGCTAATGCAGTTTCATTTCTGTTTTAGAGGAATAAGAAAGTTCCCCAGAAAAAGTCTAACCTACATTTGCAAGATGCAAAAGTTTCTAATTTGCATCACAACATCTTCACGCTTGTTTGCCTCCCCCCGGCTCTCCTGTCTTCCTCCAACACCTCCACACCTTCGCTCAACTCGCTACCACACATCAGTAACAATCTCATTTGCCCGCCCCATTAATTGTTGGAATCCCAGACTCTGGTGAGAGAGGTATGCCTGCATGTGTGTTTGTATGTGTGTGTGAGCTTGCATTACTCATGCTGTGGGGACATAAATTTGTTTACACTGTCACATTGTTGGGACCCACTTCCTTTTTAGGCACAGGAAGTAAATAAATGGTTAAATGTGATGTTTAAGAGGTGGTTTAAGATTATGGTAAAGGTTGAGGGAAGTTTGGGTTGAAGAAACTCTAAGCAGCAGTGGTATTAGTGGGTGAGGTAACCAGGATGTGGAGTGACAGTAAACATTCCCTATGTGCTGTAAAACAACTCTGGAGTACTTAGGAGGAAAATAAACCACTTAAATACTGCATAATGGGCCAGTGTGCACAATACACAGTATTAGCAACTAGAAAATTTCTGAAGAAATTTTGAATGCTGCCAATCTGCTACCCACGTCGAACAGAGCGGCAGCCATGTTACAAAGATGGATTAACAGACAGAAAGACAAAGCTGTGAGACAGACTGTGACACAGACAGAGAGTGAGTGAGACAGACTGAGAAAGACAGACAGAAGGTGAGTGAGACAGACTGAGAAACACAGAAAGATGCTGAGTGAGACAGGGACTGAGACAGACTGACTATGAGTGACACAGACACCGTGGAGACAGACAGATAGATAGATAGACACTGTGAGACAGACTGAGAGAGAGACAGAAAGACACTGAGACAGACAGATACTTAGACACTGACAAACAGACAGACACTGTGAGACAGACAGATACTTAGATAAATAGAGAGACACTGAGACAGACATTCTGGCCAAACACCATTCATTTTCAATGAGAAAAATAGTTGCGTAGATAGACAAATAAAGACTGTGAGATAGACAGATACTTAGATTGACAGACACTGAGAGACAGACACTGTGAGACAGAGAGACACGGTGAGACAGACAGATGCATGTATAGATTGATTGTCACTGAGAGACAGACAGACAGATAGACAGTATGAGACAGACAGACAGATACTGTGAGACAGACAGATACTTAGATAGACACTGAGAGACAGACAGACAGATAGATACTGTTAGACAGACAGATAATTAGATTGATAGACACAGAGACAGACAGACACTATGAGACAGACAGATAGATACTGTGTTGAGAGGGTGATAGGCACTGAGAGGCAGACAGATACTTAGATAGACACTGAGTCACATACAGAAACTATGAGACAGAGACAGAAAGACACTGAGACAGACAGATACTTAGATAGACACTGACAAACAGACAGACACTGTGAGACAGACAGATACTTAGATAAATAGAGAGACACTGAGACAGACATTCTGGCCAAACACCATTCATTTTCAATGAGAAAAATAGTTGCGTAGATAGACAAATAAAGACTGTGAGATAGACAGATACTTAGATTGACAGACACTGAGAGACAGACACTGTGAGACAGAGAGACACGGTGAGACAGACAGATCTATGTATAGATTGATTGTCACTGAGAGACAGACAGACAGATAGACACTATGAGACAGACAGACAGATACTGTGAGACAGACAGATACTTAGATAGATAGAAACTGAGAGACAGACAGACAGATAGATACTGTTAGACAGACAGATAATTAGATTGATAGACACAGAGACAGACAGACACTATGAGACAGACAGATAGATACTGTGTTGAGAGAGTGATAGGCATGAGAGGCAGACAGATACTTAGATAGACACTGAGTCACATACAGACACTATGAGACAGAGACAGATAGATACTGTGAGACAGACAGATAGACACCGAGAGACAGAGAGACAATGAAGCTGACAAGTTTTCCTACGTTTTGATCTATAATTTATTTCTGTATGATGAAAGCTGTTGGAGTTATGGAAGAATTGTTCTCACATCTGAAAATGCTTCAAACTTTTTATAGTGCAGCCAGAGTGCTGAGGGATT
>JALJCO010001650.1:0-113101 GCA_023101725.1 Atherinomorus stipes | reverse complement strand
TAACACGCACATCTCTGATTACTTATCAAAGTTTAAAAACTAAACTCTCTCAAAGGTGGTTTCTTTTCTATTTTCTCCCATATTTGGCTTTTGGTATTGTTTCAGGACTGTACAGACCACGTAGCTTCACATGTCCTGCAGATGAAACTAAAGGCTGCAGGACACCGCCTTCCTGATCCGTTTGTGTTTCTGACTGAACTGGTTTTATTTTATGGTCCCAACGTTGCCCTGATCAGAGCAAATAACCTAATATTTCACAATATCTCCCAGATTAGTCATTAACTCTCAGCAACACCACAGCTGTCTCTGTTAGCATTAGCTAGCATGAACCACAGCTGTCTCTGTTAGCATTAGCTAGCATGAGAACGTTATGCGGTGCCTCATTTTCGGGAGCATAGATACGTGAAATAAAGTGTCAGATTAATGAGTGTTCACCATAATTTACCGTGTTTTTGTTGTTGGGGATTAAATCCAGTGTTTTCTCCACTGTGGCAGCAAGTTATTCCTCCTCTGCTCTGATTGGCCGATATTCCTCCCCGATACGAACACACTGACATCAGTGGACTGAGCAGCACCGTCCACTTTTGTCACAGACAGCAGAAATCTTCATGAAACAAATGTCCGTGATCTTCTTCTTCACTTATTACCACATTAAAGTTTCCTCTGATGTTCCAACAACCAGGAATGTGACGTCCTTCCACATTTCCTCCATGTTGGGAAGAAAAACGTCCCAATCTCATCTGTTCTAGTTACACATGGACAGAAACGCTCCCTAAGCAATGGCGGACGGTCTAGTTGAGGCGTTTGGTCAGATTGGTCTGTATCTCACTGAAATGTTTCTCTTTAAGTGTTTCTGTCTTATTTTGAGTGTGATGAGATATTTTGACTAGAAATGAGAAAAATTTACCTGCTAAGATGAGTTTTTTCAGTGCATGTTTACTTCCCAGCCATGATTGTCACAGTAAACAGTCTGAGGTCACTTCTGCAGTTTATTTTCCAGTCATTTAGGAAACGAGCTGTTGAAGTCCTGAATGTGGCTGAGAGCTGCTGCTTTTAGTCTTTATTTCATGCAGCCAAGGCCTCACCACCATTCAGCTTTATCTTCACGTCTAGACAGATTAAAGATCTCCACCTCAACAGAATTAAAACTGAAACTGGGCATTTTCTTCAAGTTTTCATTTCTTTGTTGCAGGTTTGACTGTCTTCATGTTGCAGTTTTATCTTCATGCTCTTCTTTAAAGGGACTTGAGGCGAGATTAGGGAACGAAACTCACGACTGGCGCTTCAGGTACCTGCAGCCACGAGCCAAGCCGTCACGGAGCACGAACTGAAGCTATAACGTTGTGTATATGCTTTTTCTTCGTAGTTCCACGTTTTAGTGTCTTTCAGTTGATCTGGATCGTTTGCTGACGGCAGAAGAATCCATAACTATCACTTACAGTGTTTGAATTTACCGCGACCGTCTTCTTCCTGGATCAGAACTGCAGATGTAGTGTTAATGACGTCACGTCTGCAGGGCAGCGCGGGAAATTCAGACACCGAATTGCAGCTTTATGCAGCACACAGCCTGTTCAAGGCAACGGAGAGAAACGTGGTGGAAACGTTATTTTTGGTATTCAGCACTTCATCACCCATTAGTATGAAAACACGGACATGCATGTTTGTTTTTAAATTCCGGCCTCTGGTCCCTTTAAAGCAGAAGGTGACGTGATGCCGGGTGTTCATGTGAAGGTGAGAGGTATGAAAGGTCTGAGACCCCGACTGTTCATGCAGGATCAGAATAATACAGAATAATTACATGACATTGGTCGCCATTGGAAACCTCTCAGTCACTTTCTCACGTGTTTGACTATTTGACCCAAAAATCCCAAAATTACAAACCCAGAAAAATACGTAAACTTTGATGGAAGTTGTTTCTTTGACTTTGGTGATGAAGTGATGCTTCAGTGTTGGTCTCATAAAGCTCTTCATTGTCAGATCTGGGATCTGGGTGCATTAGTGCGGTTTTAACTGCCTGATTTCAGTCAGACCAGCACGGTAAAAGGCATCTGAAGGTCCGGTTTTGCTAACAGTAACTTCTCCGGTTGTTTCCTAAACCTTTCACAGAAAGGCCAGTCTCTGGTGCGATGGAGTAGTGACAAGGCCACAGTAAGACCGTTTTTGTTTTACAGACTTCAAGAATCAAGTTGTAATGTTGCAAGAAAAAATGTTGTAATTTCACAAGAATAAAGTCTTGATATTTTCAAGATGACAAAGAAACATGGAAGCAGCTGGTGTTCTGCCGAAGAACCTGATGAGACTTCAGGATATTAAACATGATCACACTCTCAGAAACAGAGGTACGACACAGCAACATTTCTGTACCTGTAGGTACATTTTTTACAAATGTTCTCTCAAAAGTACAATATTGGTCTTCATGAGGCCAGAAGTACCTATATACTATGAAAAAGGCTCCAAAGTAATAGAAAGTACACATCTGTACCATTTCAACCCTAAGGGTACCTGCAGCATTGAAAAATGTGTGTAGCTTGTACAATAACTATAAATAGCAGTACTTCTAAACAGTAGTATAATTATAGTTATTATATTATGATTTTCATAATAATCATTGTAATAATTATATGTATAATTATATATGTGTTTGGCCTAATATTTCTATAATAATTATTCATTTATTATTAGCATCTTTGATTGTTGTCATAATCTCTATTTCATTGACTTTTATTCATCATCTTTAATTGGTTTAATTGTACTTTATTAACCCTCTAGGCGCCAGAGTTTATTTAGGAAAATATTCCATTTGGACTTTAAGATTTCAAAATGCTGTAGCTTGGGGGTGGTGAGAGATAGATCCATAATGTAAATGAGAAAAATATTCATCATGACCTAAAGTTTATGATGGGAGTAAATTTACACATCTAATTTGCATATTGTGATGTCATCAGGTAGCAGCCATATTGGATTGTGTAACTTTCAGTAAAAAAAACAGATTTTTGAACATATTTATACAAAGGAAAAAAAATTATACTGTCATATCATGCTCTAAATAAAGAAACATGAGTTTGATCGGAGTAACTTTGCTAATATAATTTGTATATCAGCAGGTAAAACTCAGTAAAACAGAATTCTGAACATATTTACACAGTAGATTTTTTTTTTTTTCATTTTTTCACTGATCCCTTTTCATCCTCTCATCCTCAGAATAAATTAACAGAAATCTGACAGGAGTACATTTTCTAATATAATTTATATATCAACAGGTAAAATTATGTTTTTATGCTTTTTTTCTCCCCTTTTTTGTTATTATAGATTTATAATTTTGTCATAACCTAGCTGACTCCTCACACCATCATACCAGCCATGAAATCTGGGGTTTGGCTGCAGTTGGTGTGTGTCAAGGTTCTGGTGAGCATATTTTTCATTTGTGATGAGGTTCCAGAAATCCTCATCCGAAAACAGAGACAGAAAATCACATGCACGAGCATCTGTGAGATCCTCGTGTCCGCGATATCCCACACAGGCTCGTCAGTGTCTTTGATCCATTCGTGGAAAACTTCCTAAACTCTCAAACATTCCCAGCCGTCATCAATAACTCCCCTATTTTGATTATCCCCTCTTCTGCCCACACGTGCCCCTTTCTTTCTCCCATCACCGCGGCAGAGAAAACTTTCACCGTCATCGGGGTGTTTCTGACAGTTTGTGCGGCGCGAGTGCGGCAGCACGCGCTGCGACGTCAGTCACTCGTCTCTTACGAGGCCTGATCGTCACCTTCTAATCCTGATCAGCAGAGATCAGTGCAGCACCTCGTCTGCACTGTAAAGGCCTCTGGAAGTTTAGTTTTTTACTCTAAAAGTCGCGATCTGTCTCTCACTGTTTCCAACACGATGCTGCTTCCGCCTTTTCTTTCTCTCTCCCGCGCTCCTGCGGCTTCGCGCGCATAGAGCGGGAGTCGGGTTTCAAACCTTTATTTCTCTGATTTTTTCCATATAAACACACTCAAAAATGGCGTCAGAACTAAGGCTGTATGTCTTGGCGATGTAGTAAAACCAAGCAGTAACAGTACAAAGCTATAGATTTAAAGATAAGGTCTGTTATATTCAGTAAAGTCGCCTGTCGCAATATTGCGACTTTGGCGCCTAGAGGGTTAACTCATACAGCTTGATAAGGTACAAAAATGGACCATGAAGGTACAGAAATGTCTTTCAGAAAGGAACCCCCCCAGCAACAAGCTTTGGACCCTTTTAGGTACAAACCATAGACTGTATATAATTACTGGACGTAGCTTCCGGTCTCTTCTGAATAGAGAAATGTGAAGCCAGTTGGGCGTGTCTTACCGTCGCCATCTTGCCGTGTCACGTACGTCGTCACTCCAGGAAAATCCTAAAATGGGCACAGCGCGGCCGCGGGACAAATGATTGACAGCTGACGTACTGTGGGCTAAACGCTAACTGAGCTAACACGAAACTAAGAGGAGCTAACAAAGATAAGCCCCCTAAGCGGCATGGTTAAGGTAAGACATGCTTAGACTTGCAATTCGCTGACTAAACACCGCCGTTGTGCGACTCTGTAACAAACTGAGACCTTATTAAGAGCAAAGAAGGAGCTAACTAGGAGCCTTCGGTCGGCAGGCGGAGCTTCCGGTCTGTCATAAGGATACGCCCTTAATTATGTGTAATTTGAAGAATAAATAACATCTAAACGAATGAGTTATAAAAAAATTCACCCCCCTCACAGTTGACATGAAGGTAAACGTGACCTAATAAACCTAAAATGATTTTTTGAACCAGGCTGTAAACCTGTTTATTTCTGCTGTGAAGTCGGCGTTTTTAACATGGGAGTCTATGGGGATTTGCTCGCTCTTGGCCAGCCCCTAGCGGATGAAGGGAGGATTACACTATTTGCAACTAGGAAGCGAGCTTCACTGTTCTGAGGCGGAGTTTGCCCCTTGGTACAAACTGGTACCTCTGTTTCTGAGTGTGTACATCAGGCATGTAAGATGAAAATCTGATGTCACAGTTACTGTTATTATCGCTGTATTGGTGAAATCTGCTCAAAAAGTTCAAAAAGTACTTATACACACACTAAAATCATGTCACCAAGTTTCAATTAAAAAACAACAAAATATTAACAAGCACATGGACTTTCTGTTGGCAGGAACACGTGAACATCAAACCTATAAATGTGCACTAAAGACGCATCTATGACCATAAGAGGTTCATCACTTTATGTCAATTTTAGACCAGAACCAGGAATCCTTTTCTTCTCATTCAGAGATCCAGACCTGATCCAGTCCTGATCCAGACCTGATCCAGTCCTGATCCAGACCTGATCCAGACCTGATCCAGTCCTGATCCAGACCTGATCCAGACCTGATCCAGACCTGATCCAGTCCTGATCCAGACCTGATCCAGACCTGATCCAGACCTGATCCAGTCCTGATCCAGACCTGATCCAGACCTGATCCAGTCCTGATCCAGACCTGATCCAGACCTGATCCAGTCCTGATCCAGACCTGATCCAGTCCTGATCCAGTCCTGATCCAGACCTGATCCAGTCTGACAGGTTTCAGAAGAACTGGTCCAGAAAGGAAACTTTAACTGTTTCATTACCGTAGTAGAAATCACATGTTCATCTCACAGCAACACGACATCAGGCAGAAACATTAAAATAAAACCAGAAATAAAGAAATAAATGAAAAGTTTCCTCCCTTCAAAAAATCCATCCAGACTTTGTCCTTTTAGAAGGGAAACATCGCCTTCCTCCATGTTTTCAGAGACCAAACATTGTAAACGGTGTCTGATGCTGCTTTACATTGTAAACGGTGTCTGATGCTGCTTTACTGGCTATGAGCAGCATCACTGGGAGTTTTTCACGGTGCGATAATCACGGTTTTATGATCGTTAAAATCTGAAACGGTGATACTAAATGTCAGGGAATTATTTCCCGATAAACCTTTTTATCCGCTATTGTTACCTCCCTTGGATACACGCCATCTACTGGTGAGCAGCAGTCATCACGCTCTTTGAGAGGGGGGGCTTTTCACGACAGGGGTGCGTTTGTCGGCACAACACCGCTTCCAGCCAGTTCCTCCTCCACTAAAGCAGCCGTTTCCTCCGAGTCTGTCTGCTTCTTTCTGCAGAACAGATTCATTTTCTTGCAGATTCTTTTCTTAGTCCCGATACTGATGACGATGTGGTGCTGATGCACCGAGAGACGGAGGATCTCCTGGTCTGTAAAACCTACGCTGAAGTCCATCTTCACCAAACGCTCCACCTCCCCCATTTTGATCAGCTTTCCTCTTCTACAGTCAAAATCTTTATTCTTGTAAAATCTTTATTCTTGTAATTTACAACTTTAGTATTGTAAATGTATGACTTTATTCCTGTAAATTACAACTTATTCTCATTAAATCATGACTTTACTCTTGTTAATTGCTACTTCATTCTCATAAATTTCCTCTTCACTCGGAAATTTATGACTATTCTCATAAATCACGACTATTCTTGTTAATTTACAAGAAATTCGTCATTTTATGACTATTCTTGTAAATTACAACTTTATTCTCATAAATTAGGAATTTATTCTCAATAAATTGACTTTAATCTTGTAAATTTATGACTTTATTCTCTTAGTTTACAACTTTAGTAAGCTTACGACTTTATTCTTGTAAATGTCGACATTATTTTTGTAAGTTTACTACTATACTTGTAAATTACGGCTTTATTTTTGTAGGTTTAAGACTTTTTTTTTTTTTTGTAAGTTAAGACTTTATTCTCATAAGTTTATGACTATTATCGTAAGTATGTGACCGTATTCTCATAAATTACAACTATTATCTTGAATTTACAACTTTATTTTCATAAATTTACAACTTTGTTCCCATAAATTACAACTTTATTCTTGAAGCCTGTAAATAAAGTTTTCTTAACGTGTCCCTGATACTCGGTCGTAGATCTGGAGACGACATTAAAAAGAGAAAAAACAGAAACAGTTTGTTCTGGTGACTGAATGGAGCAGAAAATAACGAGCTGATCTGCTGAGTCGGCTTTTCTCTCGGTGATTTAAATGTTCGGCTCAGTGACGGGAAGCAGGGTTGAGCATCAGGTCTGTTCAGCTTCATGTTCTTTATTACAGACTGAAGCTTCCAGGTTTACAGCGGCTGCTGTGTCTGGAAACCTCCGCTGAGCAGGAAGACTGATGATGTGCCGCCGACCGGAGAGCAGGTGCATCGGTCAAACTGTGCGGTCTCAGTCCTCCATCACAGACACCTCCCGCTTCACCGCCTCTCAGTGCTCTGCAGCCACCGGGGCAGCATCAGTTACTGCATCGCTGCTCTCCGGGGACGGTGTCCTGCCACCGCCCCCACCGAGTCCCCGACTCACCTTCACACTCGGGCCGGCGGAGCGCCCCCTGCTGGTGAATCAGATGAATCAGGGTTCCCACTCTTTTCAAGAAGTTATTTTCCAGGATTTTTCCAGGACATTTTCAGGACTTTTCCAGCTGCTGCGGTACGAGTCACGTTATCCCAACATAGACTAATAACTTCCACCACAAGACTTTGGAGAAGTTTTCTACAATTGTAGCTGATATTTCTTCACAGTGACGAAGTAAAGACGAAGATAAGACGAAGCAGCGAAGAAGCAGAGGTAAAACAGAGACGAAGCAGAGATAAAGTTGTGATGAAACGGCGCTAGAACGGTGACAAAACAGCGACGTAGTGGCGGCGAAATGGCGACAAAACGACAACAAAGTTGCGACGAAGCATTGACTAAGCTTCGTTGAAACGGCGACGAAGCTGCAAAAAACTACGATGAAACGGCAACGTAGTGTGATGAAGCCTTAAAGGCCTCCTTCCACTGAAAACCAGTTTAACTTGCTCCTTCTGAAATACGGAGGGTTTCCCCTTGTTTACTTACACATGCTGACTTGCTAGCGTTGTGTTCCCCCCAGTCGGCTGTGCTTTCTCATCAGAGAAACAATACGAAGAAAAGAGCAAATCGGGAACAGCCTCGCACTTCTACGTCACATTGCAAATAGCTTATCCCACGCGGGGTTTCTATCTGTCCATTGGAAGGCAGGTAACCCTCCACTACACACTAGAAGTGGAGACAGCACGACTGTAGCTTCGGAGTTGAGAAGCTAATTAGCTAACTGTTTGTTAGCATGGCGGAACAAACTTGTTTGTCGGCTCTATTTCCTGTCTGTAGCGAAATAAGAGCGGAGGGCGGAGCTTCCTTCATACACTGATGGGAGGCAGCCAATCAGACGGAAATTCATGAGAAGGACCTGGAAAAGCCTGCCGTTGGACCACAAGCCTCTCTTCTAGTATACAAATACAGCTGGATACAAAGATACCAGAAGGTTTTTTTAAACAGAAACTATGCAGAATACATTCAATAATAATGGAGAACACAGAAATATTAATGAAATCACCATGGAAGTACCACTTTAACAAAATGCAGACAAAATGGCGACAAAGTTGCGATGAAACGAAGACGAAATGGTGACAAAATGGCAATGCAGCGATGATGAAACTGACGAAGCAGCGACGAAACGGTGACAAAACTGCAAGATAGCTTGCAGTTTGGTGACGAAATGGCGACAAAACGGCGATGAAACTGTGACGAAGCTGCGACATAGCAGTGACGAAAAGGAGGAAAAATAATTTTCCAGGATAACTCAAGCTTTTCCAGGACATTTTACTCTTTTTCTCATTTCCCATGTGTTTTCCATGACTGAAAAATGTTCAGTCATTTTCCAGGTTTTCCAGGACGCGTGGAAACCTCCTTCTGGGCTGGTGGTGGTGTTATTGGCTCAGGTGGGTATTTTAACTGTGGAGGTGGAAGTCTGCAGTCTCTCTGGACATAAAGCTGATCGGTGATGCGGTCTTGCCTGGAGAAAGTCCTAAAAACAGCAGCTCTCGGCCACATTCAGGACTTTTACAGGAGCTTCCTTTAAAGTGACGCCACGAAAAATCAATGAGTTTCTACATGTTGGTAGAAACGTGAACAGTGTTGTTCCTTTTACTGGAGGTGTCATCAGGACCTGATGACTTCAGGTCATCTTCTGCTGATCTTTCTGGTCTTTTCTCATGTTTTACTTCTGTCTGGTTTCCACAGCCTCCGAACACCCTCAAACCTTCATCCCCTCCGGGGGGATGTTCATTATCCACTGACTTTCATATAATGGAGTTCACCGGCGCTAGAAACGAAAAGGTCCATAAGTCCACAAAAACTTGTCAATATTCCTCCATACTGCTCGTCCAATGTAATCCAAGTGTCCTGAGTGGGTAGCGTCCAGAATTTACTGGAAACCATCATTTAGTAGATTTTTAGAGCCATAACAGTAGAACATGTAGCTGCCATGAAGTTAGATGCGAGTTCACGACACTACGGAAGCCGCAGCAGACGAGATCGAACGTTCTTTCTTTCTTTGTTTTAAATCAATATCAACCCCTCTTGTTTGTCTGCAGCTCGTTTGCTCTTGGCACAATGTTAACAGTGAATTTCTTCTTCTATGCTTGCTTTATCGGCAGAAAAGGTGCTGAACGCTGGGGCTTTCGTAGTGTTGTGAAAGGCGCGCTTCACGGCAGCTACATGTTCTACTGTTTAGTCTCTAAAAATCTACTAAATGATGGTTTCCAGTAAATTCTGGACGCTACCCACTCAGGACACTTGGATTACATTGGACGAGCAGTATGGAGGAATATTGACAAGTTTTTGTGGACGTTTATGGACCTTTTTGGCTCGGACCCCGGCGAATTCCATTATATGAAAGTTGGGGGGAAACGAGAAGCCTTCCTGATCACCGGCTGCATTTGAGATATTAAAAAAGTGCTGCAGTCTTTCTCACCATGAGGGAAGTGGAAGATAAAGTTACATCATTCTGTGGGTAGACTATTCCTTTAAAGCGCTATAGAAATGAAGTTATTGATGATTATAAACAAACAAAAATACTTTATCCACTGTCAGTTCGTTGAGAAGTTTATATTTTCTCTGAAAACGCCTTCTCGAAGCACCCAAGGACACGCAGATAAAACATTAAAAACAGGAAAGTAAAATAGTAAAAACACAAGCGTGACACGTACCACAGAAAACAAAAGGATGGGAAACAGAACAGGAAAACAACACTAGAGTGATGTTTGGCTCATATCACTGCATAAAAACACTTGAAAATGTTTTTGGAACTTTTGTTTCATCTCTGAACAAAAGCCTGTTTTATTTCATAGAACTTCTCTCTCATTTGGTATGCGGCGTCTTATCGTCCGTACGTGTAATGAGGCGATGCGTCTCTGCACACACACCAAACTCATTTATTTACCGTGAACCCTCCACTCTGCTCTGGAACAACACGGACCTGGAGCTCGTTAGCGTAAACACAGACGAGTCACGGCGGGAAGTGGAAGGAGTCTCTGTGTGACTCACTGAGACGCTGCAGGAGTTGTGATTAGGATGTTCTGCATGTTCCTGTACGGAGGGGATATCGTTTCATCATTTCCACCTGCTGTTTGTTTCTTCTCTTTACATCTTTAGGATTTCATCAGTAGCTTCAATCTGTTCACTTAAATGTTCTGAATTGGGGTCAGAGTTGAGTTTAAAGTGCTGATGACACGACCTTAATTTCAAGTAACTTTGCCGTACAACAACACACCAAGACAAAGTAAGTAGTTCTGTGCAGTTAGTTAATCAGACGTGTATTTACGTAAATATCCAATGTTTAGGAGGCTCGGCTAAATGCTAATAGCTTTTCAGTCACGAAACGAGCCGCCATGTTGTGTCGTCAGCGACGGTACAGAGTTGCAGCCCGCCCATTGAGTTACACGAATAATCTAAGCCGTGGAAAAACATGAAAGATTCTACAGAACAGCTGGACTGGAACTGGATTGTGTGCTGGATCATCAGCCAGTTCAGAAAAGTGATGATGATGAGGAATTTGGGGAAATCACATTTTACAAGCTAGAACCGGAGTAGAACTGCAGCAGCTGCCTACAGCCTGTCTCCAGCCTCAGGTCCACTGGTTCAGATAAAAGCCTGCAAGACCACACCGAGGGAACCAGAACTGTAAGGAGCGACCCGGAACAACACAAGCAGAACCACAACTCGAGGACTTGCAGTGGTTTGACAAACAGTAGAGCCAGGAGTGACAGGCACTTGGCCCCCCGGTAGCTCGCAGCTAACAGCAGCCGTGAGCTAGCCGCAGTAAATAATTATCCTTTAAAAGATGAGAAGATAACAACTTACATGGTTCCAGTGGAGTTTTAAATAGTTCCCGTTTATAGGGATGAAGATAGAGGAAAGGACGCAGCTTTGGAAGCAGCTGGAGGAGATCTGATGACCGGAGACGTTCATATAACCGAACAGCAGCTGTCTGTCAGGTTATTGTCTCTGATCAGGGCAACGTTGGGACCAGAAAATAAAAGCAGTTCAGTCAGAAACACAAATGGATCAGGAAGACGGTGTCCTGCAGCCTTTAGTTTCATCTGCAGGACATGTGAAGCTTCGTGGTCTGTACAGTCCTGAAACAATACCAAAAGCCAAATATGGGAGAAAATAGAAAAGAAACCACCTTTGAAAGAGTTTAGTTTTTAAACTTTGATAAGAATCATGAGATGTGCGTGTTATTCCAGTGTGGCTTGTTATTAAAGCCAGTTTCTGCAGATTAATAATAGTTTATAATAATGCTCTGATGTAAAAATAATACGACAGAGTACTTCAGAGATCTCTGGATAACATACCTATAGGTGATCATGACCTCAGACGACTGTCCGACGTTGTAAATCCAGATATTCACGCTGCTTTCCATGTTGGTAGATACCAGGTCATTGGGACTCGTTACCCAGGCAACGGCGGCGCCGCAAGATGGCGACACACAAAATGCTCGTCGGATTAGTCTGTACAATTAGTTATGTCTTGTATTGGTTTGTTCTCCTGTTGGCACATTGCTGTAATGGATATTCGAATTTATTCGAATTATGTGTTAATTTTAGAGCAAATATTCGAACGTCATTTTGGAGCAGTTTTGACAGCCCTACCGACTCTCCATCTTTGCTGTCATTGGTCAGTTGTGTTTTCAGCAAACCTAACACAGAGAACTGCAATTACTGACAAAATATATAATTATATTACAGAAAGTGGTCATTTCACACTTACCTTCAGATAAGCAGAGACTCGGTCAGCAGCGAGGGCGTTTATTTAATTAGGACCTGTCTTCTGTCTCTGCTGCTTCACTGACGGCACAACCAGCTTAATGACATTTAATTCAAGTGAAATCGGCGTAAAATAACATAAAATATAATGAAGAAACACATGATGAGCCTCTAAATGTTTGGCTGTGAGCATAAAAACGTCAGTATTCAGTGTTACAAACACATTTAGTCGGATATAATTAAAAGTTTTATCTTTAATTTGTTTAACTTTTGTTGATAAGTGCAGCAAAACTCAGAAAGTCGTAGAATAAAAAGCACCTGTGAAGTCAGTGATGGTAGAAGTAAACATCATCAACTCCCTGCTGTCCACATCTTTGACCCGTAATTAATCCCAAACTCAACAAACAGTTGTAATTATCCGGGATGGTTTTTACCTCATGGCCAACTTGGTACGTGTTCATGTCCTTCTGAATATTGTTGCTGTTTATCAGAAAATAAAAGTTGTTTTCAGATAATAATCATAACAGCATCGTCCCTCTGGAGTACAACCACCCCAAAATCTTTATTTCTTAACATTATTATTAGGGATGCACAATAACCATTTTTTAAAACCCAAACAGATAACAGACATACATACCGAATTATACCAAATCAAAAATTCCAACTGCATGGGGTAGTTCGTGTCTAAATTAAGAAGAGGAAAGTAGTTTGGAAGCGATGAAGTGAAGACGAAGAAAATACGAATCAGAGGCAACGTGGAGATAAAGCTGTAACAAAAACGGTGAGGAAGGTGCAACAAAACGGTGACGAAAACAGTGACAAAGCTGCAACGAAACAGCGACAAAAACGGTGACGAAACTGCAACGAAACGGTGCCAAAAATGGTGCCAAAGCTGCGATGAAAACGGCAACAAATTTGCAATGAAATGGCGCCGAAACTGCCTCAAAAATGGCGACGAAACTGCCTCGAAAACGGCGACGAAGCTGCGATGAACACGTTGACGAAGCTGCAATGAAAATGGTGATGAAGCTTGAACGAAAAAATGGTGATAAAGCTGCGACAAAAACGGTGCCGAAGCTGCAATGAAAACAGCGACAAAGCTGTGACAAAAACGTGATGAAGCTGCGATGAAACGGTGACGAAGCTGTACCGGACACTTTGACCAAAATATTGGCAATCTAACCAAGATTTTTGGTTAAAACAACCAAAGGACTGGTCAGACAGATAACTACCAAGCGGATTGGTTGAATTAAATATCTGATTTTAGGGTGGTGACTGATACCATAACATGTGATATCCCATTATAGTGCAACAGACCACAGGGAAGTTGATCCAGGATAACCGACATATTCCGGTTTAATCCCTGATCCTGGTTTTGTGTCCATCAGGTTTCTGTGATCAGCAGGTTGCAGCTTCACCACGCTGCTGAAATGTCCTCCCGGTGTGCCTGTTGCAACAAAAAAAGCAGGAATATGCAGAATAATCTTATTTTTAATCCAGTTCAGCTGATTTTACAACAAACACAAACACTGAGAACCTGCAGCTTTCTGTTCCAGAAACAGCCACAACATCAGTCTGAAAACAGAGAAACACGGAGGGAGTGATTCACTATTCACTGCATGAAAACACATTTTCACAGGCTCTTATGGACGTACTCGTCCCTCACACTCACACACATGCACACACACACACACACATAGTTAAGTCATTAAAGACGCAAACACTGAGCTGTACACAAAGGCAGGTTGGTCATATATCACTGGCCGAGGTTAGAGGACACGTGTCTGAGTCTTAGAGAAACTCATCAGTCATCCAGGCGGCCTCCACCTGCTCACGCTAACCGCCTCTCATGTTTTCATCCCTGCATCCCCCCCAGTACAGACGGTGTACCCAGGGTTCCCACGCATCCTGGAAAACCTGGAATATGATTGAACATCGTTCCAGTCATGGAAAACACACGGAAAATGAGAAAAAAAAAAAGATCTGGAAAAGCTTGAGTTGTCATGGAAAATGATTTTTCCTCCCTCTCGTCGCCACTTCGTCGCCATTTCGTCGTTTCATAGGCGCCACGTCGCCGTTTCGTTGCAGCTTCGTCGCCGTTTTGTCGCCACAGCGTCGCTGTTTCATCATCGTTTCATCGCAGCTTTATCTCCGCTTTGCCTCTGTTTTTTATCTGCTTCGTCTTTTCTTCATCGTGGTAAAGAAATATAAGCTCCAATTGTAGAACACGTCTCCAAAAGCTTGTGGTGGAAGTTATTAGTCTATGTTGTGATATCTTGACTCGTACTGTAGCAGCTGGAAAAGTCCTGAAAATGTCCTGGGAAAGACCTGGAAAACAGCTTTTAGAAAAGATTGGGAACGCTGTCATATTTTATCAATAAGAGGAAATCCTAGATAGGATCTCCTGTATCTGCAAGGTTGGAATAACCAGAAGCTTCATGTTTCAACAGTCTGCACCAACAGAAACAAATCTATACAGGAAGTATGACCAGTTCGTTATTACAGCGACATAAAAAGAGTCATGAAGAATCTGAACTAGTGATCATCACGTTATGTTTAGATAGAAATCTGCAGCTCATCAGCGGCCGTCTCACCTGTTATTACCCAGACTGCTGCAGGTGGAGACGAGATCAGAGACCTGATTTTTATTATCTTTAAAAAAATAAGGCCCCTCCTGCTCCCTCCCTCCCTCCCTTTCAATTCGCATTGAAAAACCAGCATAATGAAAGTCAAATAGTCAGACTTTACCTACTTGATTTACTTATTTGTATTCACTGTTAGAAATGCATTTCAGAGAAATATGTAAAAAAAAAAAAATCTTATTGGAAATTTTTCTCCAGTAAATGCCCACTGAGTCATGTTCTGTATTGAATCTGTGTCCTATAAGATGCAGGCTGGACACTTTTCTGGTCGATGACCCTAACATTTTTATTGAAGGATTGAATTAAGTAATTAACTAATTCTTCTTAAGTCAGCATATCAAATACCATTTCATCAAGATAGTCTAACTCTTACGCAGCAACAGTACGTCACATTAATCAGACTCTGCCTGAGTCATCAGTCATTGTGGCCTAAAAGTTGAAATATCCTGTTTCATTTGAGCAGTTTTACTCCAAAATAACTTGGTGTTAACATCACGGTTTTTATGGTTTATTGCATCCAGTTTTTTAGATACAACGATGACAGTAACATCTTCACATTCAGAGGTCAGAAGCAATCCATTGATACTAAATATATCCTGGTTGATCTCTGGGAAAGACATCAAATTTAATAAAAGTCGGACAGTTCATACAGCGACATCACCATCAATGGGTGATCAGAGCATCGATGCATTTCATACAGTTAGTTGTTTATTATTGGATCCCCATTAGGCTGGATTTATACTCGCTGTGTAACCGTGCACCTCTCCAGACCCGACATGCATCCCAGCTACGCCAACGCAGAGACGGAAGAACTCACTGGTGATTGGTCAGTGTGGTCACGTGCCTCTGGATGTTTGGGTTTGTAGCTGAATGAATGAATGAATGAATGAATGAATGAATGAATGAATGTATGTGTGTCGCTGCAACTGTTGCTCTAAACGAGACGGTACATGCCGCAGCTGTAGCGAACCATCGGGGTGGAACACCTCCTCTCTGGAGTTTCCTGCTCATTAAAAGCAGGGTAGATGATGATTTACGGCAGCATTTTTTACTAAATTGCTTTAAGTCTTCTTCACACCTCGATTGCAGACAATTAATTAAATGTTCACACAAATTTTTTAAAAGTTGAATGACCTGTGGAACGTACAGGACTGAAAAACCCTGCGAACGGTCCGAACTGATTGATTGAATGATTATTTTGTCCATCAAACTTGACTGCCGTTAGCCCCCCCCTCGCCGTGAGCGTCTCTCAGTGCAGACTAACCGAAAGGAACAAACTGCTCGCTGCTCTTATCTACGCCGCTGTTCGCTCTTAAAAAGAAAAACTGGATGTGGATGAAGTCATGGAGGTGTTGGTGTTTGCAGTGAGGATGTTTTACACCACAGAAGAAGATGGAGGTGAGAAACGTGGTTCCTCTGCTACGTTGTCGCCTGCAGATCTGGAAAAGAAACTGCAGCAAGTAAAAGCATGCAAAGCGTCTGCATCAGCTACGCAGACCCGACTGGACGCAGATGCCACGCGAGTATAAATCCAGCTTTACTCTTTACCAAAGTAAACTCTTCTTCCTGGGGTCGATAAAAACACATTTTCATAACATTACAATTAATTTGTAAATGAACCAGTTTAACAGTCATGTCATGTCAGTCATTTTCTGTACCGCTTATCCAGTTCAGGGTCGCGGGGGTTGCTGGAGCCTATCCCAGCTATTATCAGGCGAGAGGCAGGGTACACCCTGGACAGGTCGCCAGTCTGTCGCAGGACCAACACAGAGAGACAGACAACCATTCACGCTCACATTCATTCCTAGGGACAATTTAGAGTGATCAGTTAACCTAACATGCATGTCTTTGGACGGTGGGAGGAAGCCGGAGTACCCGGAGAGAACCCACGCATACACGGGGAGAACATGCAAACTCCACACAGGAAGGCCACGGTTGGAATTGTTTGACCCCCCTCCCCAGCCGGGAATCGAACCAGTTTAACAAACGTTTAATATTATTATACCTTCTTCTTTTTAAAAGGTATTTGCCAAATTTTCCAAGATTTTTCTGTTGTGTACTCTTAAACTAATGTTTGTAATGTATTTTGCCTTAAAAGGTTCACACGACTTTTATTTTGAAGACAGTTGTATGGTTTCCTTTTCGGAGCATGATCGGTTGCTCTCAGCGGAAGTAAAACGTCGTCAGGATGTTGATGCTGCAAGCTTCATCTCCCTGAGAATCCGCTCTCAATCCTTCCTGTTCTTATAAGTACCTGGCTGGAAGGTGAACAGGTATAAATGTGGAGCATATGTGTAATTTATTTTTGTAATATTTAGGGGTTTATTTCTTTGTGTGAGCACATTTTTGGAGCTAGCTAACAAGCTAATGCTAGCAGGAGCTAATACTAGTATGTTTCATGCATTGTTATGGTACAGAAAGCTGAAGCAGAGCCCAAAAGGAGTTTTGTTTACTTCCACGAAGCACGCACATGCGCGTTCACGAAACTACGGAAGCCTCGGCGTTCAGAGCCTACTCTGCCGATAATGCAAGTGTAGAAGAAGAAATTTGCTGTTTACATTGTGCTAAGAGCGACAGAGCTGCAGACAAACCAGGACAAACACAAGAGGGTCCAAGAGGGGTTGATATTGATTTAAAACAAAGAAAGAAAAAAAGAGAACACTTGATCTCGTCTGCTGCAGCTTCCGTAGTTTTGTGAACGTGCATCGGCGTGCTCGCTAGACATGCGATATAGCACTGTTTAGTCTATCATAATCTACTAAATGATGTGGTTTCCAGTAAAATCTGGACGCTACCCACTCAGGACACGTGGATTACATTGGACGAGCAGTATGGAGGAATATTGACAAGTTTTTGTGGACTTTTATGGACCTTTTTGGCTCGGACCCCGGTGAACTCCATTATATGAAAGTTGGGGGGAGACTTCCGGTTTAGCCGAGGCAGCGATGCCAACCTAGTGCACGAGGCTCCCGACACAAAGGTGTTATTTCTGCCCGTTAAAACTCGAATTTACATAGGGATATAGCCAACTGAGCATAGTCAGGGCGGGTGATTAATATGCCCGGTAAGGGAAAGAAAAGTACGCTGCTTAATAGAGAACGAGGCAAAGAACACGACGGTCAACAGTTGCAAGCTAGCAACAACATGGAGGATGACGTGGAACAGAATGACAACCTAAGTTTAATTCTGAAAGAGCTGCGGGAATTTAGAAAAGACTCCAGCCAACAGCTACACGGCATAAAAGAGGATATTAACAAGATTAACAAAAGAATGGATGAGGTCGAAGAGCGGGTTAACACGGCGGAGGAGCGCATCCAGTCCTCTGAGGACGTCTTGGTGGAGCTGGTGAAGCTACATACACAAACCACGGCCAAGTTAACAGACTTGGAGGGGCGCACACGGCGCGAGAATATCAGGATACATGGAGTTGTGGAAGGAGTCGAGGACGACGCGGCATCGGTTACAGCTATTGTTGAAGACTTGCTAATGAAGGGTCTGGAGCTTCCTTCCACCACCGTGCTCAAGATTGAAAGGGCACATCGAGCGCTTGCCTCAAAACCACCAAAAGAAGCCCCTCCGAGATCATTCGTGGTTAAGTTCTCCAGCTACAGAACGAAGGAGGACATTATAAAGAGAGCTTGGCAAAAGAGGGGGTTCGACTTCCAAGGAAAAAGAGTGCAACTAGACCACGATTACGCACCGGAGTTGCTGAGGAAAAGGAGGGAGTACGCCGAGGCAAAAGCCGCGCTGAAGGAAAGAAACGTGAAGTTTCAGACTCCCTACCCGGCTAGAATGAGAGTATTTTTCCAAAACGGCACGGTGACCTACGGATCGGCGCAAGAGGCCACGGCCGATTTAGCGGAGAGGGGCTTCCCAGTGACAGTCTTGAAGAAGCCGACCTCCCTCTTGGACCAAATAAGCCAGATAACCTGGCAAAGCAGCGGAAGACGAGGTAATGCAGATAAAGCCAGCACAGCGCGAGGCTACAAGGAGCGGCTCCAGGCATTCAGGCGACAGAACGATGCTCATTAACTGAAGTTGCTCTTTGACAGGTGTTATGTGTCATTTACTCCCGCAGACACACCGTAAGTTGAAAGAAAGCTTACTTTTCCCCTCCCTCTCCAGAACTGACTATATTGGGCTACTGTCTCTTCTTTTAAAGCTTTAAAACTTATTTTTCTTATTTACCCAGTATAATAAAAATGTAGCTAATGTTATTTAAAATAATGATAAGAACTGCTTTGTCAAAACATTGTGATTCGAAACTATTCTATTTTGAATTTTATTTATGAAAACATGGGCACCAAAGTGTTAACTTCATGTCGGGATGCTATGGGAGATGACAGACATTAGCTTCAGCTATGAGGCTATAGAGGGCCCTCTTTCACTGCGAAGAGAAAGGGGTCTTCCCTCTACACTCTCACTCCATCAGAGCCACAAGGCCAACTTAAAGGCCTTACTTTTGGAAGTCAAGACTGTTTTTTATTTTCTGATCAGTTGTTTTAATCTGATATTATCGTTCAATGTTTTCTTGTTCTTGCCACTGTTCTTTGTGGCAGTAGAGGTGTATTTCATGATTCAGGTTAATCTGGGGGCTTAAAGCACTATTTCCAATTCAGAAATGCAAAGTTTTAGATTTATTTCATATAATGTAAATGGTTTAGGTAGTCCAATTAAAAGAGGTAAAATCTTGGCCAAGCTAAAACGAGAGAAAATAGAAATAGCTCTTCTTCAGGAAACACACTTGACACAATCGGAACACAGCAAACTGGAGAGATTCGGATTTAACCAGTATTCATCATCTTGCAATCAAGGTCCAAGGAGAGATGTAACCATTTTAGTTTCAAAAAAATTATATTTTGAGTGTATATATGCAAAGGTGGATACAGAAGGGAGATTCATATTTATTCGAGGTTACCTGGAGGGGGTCTTGATAACCATTTTAAGTGTTTATGCCCCACCAGGATCCAAATGGGAATTTTATAAATACATACTTGAATTGATATCCTCAGAGGCTCAGGGTTTATTTGTTTGTGGGGGTGATTTTAATATCAGATTTAATTCATGTTTAGATACGTCTAGACCCTATTATTCAAGTGAAACAAAAATTACAAGGAATATCAAACTAATGATGGCAGAGTTGGGTCTTATCGATGCGTGGAGAGAATTGAACCCAACAAAAAAGGATTTTACTTTTTTTTTCACACCCACACTCTGTATATTCTAGGCTTGATTACTTTCTCGTGTTTCAAAAGGACTTAAGTAAGGTACTTAGTTGTAGTATTGGATCCATGGACCTGTCAGACCATAGCCCAGTTTATATTTCCATCCAACTGAATTGTGAACAGAAGAAAACAAACTGGAGATTAAATACAGGAATACTAAATCAAATGAGGGATCAATTAAAAACTGATATTACAAATTATCTTGAAGAAAATGACAACGGGGAGGTGCCTACGCCAATTCTTTGGGATGCATTGAAGGCTGTCTTGAGGGGTAGAATAATTGGATACTGTTCTAGCATTAAGAAGCAAAACAAGGTCATCTTGAACCGTTTACAAATAAAACTTAAAAACTTAGAAGATATTCATAAAAAGACACCAAATCAGGAATTAAAAATAGAATTGGAAAAGACCAAGAATGAACTGAATGAAATCTACTCAAATGATATTAAGAAAAAGCTCACCTTTCTAAAACAAAGATATTATGAAACCGGTGGGAAATCAGCTAAGCTATTAGCATACAAATTAAAGAAACAACAGGCAGACAGCACAATATACAAAATAAAAGACCCAATAACAAATTCTGTATGTCATAAATTATCAGCCATACAGCAGTCATTTGTAATGTATTATAAAAACCTATACACACAGCCAGAAATAGACAAATCTAAAATGGTTTCCTTTCTTGACCTTATAAACTTACCCAGAGTGAACAATGATCAAAACAAGCTTTTGATCAAAGAAATTGGAGATGAAGAAATTAAAGCAGCCATCTCAAATTTAAAATCTAATAAGGCAGCAGGCCCAGATGGTTTTCCATCTGAGTGGTACAAGGAAATGAAAGATCTGTTAACCCCAATATTGAAAAAAACCTTTGATCATGTTCTCAGGACTGGTGAGACACCTCCTTCGTGGAAAGAAGCTGTCATTTCCTTGATACCAAAAGAGGGAAGGGATAAACTTGATTGTGGTAGCTACCGTCCAATAAGTGTGTTGAATCAAGACTACAAGATCTTCACCCATATTCTGTCAAAAAGACTCGAAAATATTCTTTCCGACATAATAAGCTTAGATCAAACTGGTTTTATAAAGCAAAGGCATACTCAAGATAATATTCGCCGAACATTACATGTAATTGACCATATAATTAAAAATGACATCCAGGCTGTATTGTTAAGTCTAGATGCAGAAAAGGCTTTTGACCTTGTTAATTGGGAGTTTCTTTATAAAGTTCTGCAAAAATTTGGATTCCATCCTATTTTTATTAGGACCATACAGGCACTGTACAAAAGTCCAATGGGAACTATAAAAATAAACTGAGCCATTTCGAATTCATTTGACCTTGAAAGGGGTACTAGACAAGGTTGCCCCATTAGTCCAGTACTTTTCGCAATGTTTATAGAAGCATTAAACCAGGGGATTATCCAGAATACAGATATAACTGGTATTAAATTATTTGGTCATGAACACAAAATTTCATTATTTGCAGATGATGTTCTAATTTATATGTCAAACCCAGAGAGCTCAATTCCAAAATTGAGTATTGAGTATTTATCAAAATACTACAGCCACTAATCTGCAGCCACTTAGTGTTGTATATAACAGTCTGTGCAGGTTTGTTCTACGCTGTCCATTCAGAACTCATCACTGTGAGCTGTATCAAAAACTGTCTTGGTTTACTCCATCCTCCAGGCGACAATTTCATTGGTTATTATTTATTTTCAAATGTATTAATCTTAGTTACCCAGAATACTTAAAACAATACTTAATTCCTTTTAGTTCTTCTTATAGTTTAAGACACGCATCACAAGTGTTTTTTGTTGTGCCCCGAATCCGTAAGGATATTGGTAAATTTTCATTTAGATATAGAGCACCTTTTGACTGGAACAATCTTCCATCTTCGATCCGTTCCATAACATCTGTTTATGTGTTTAAAAATTGCCTTGCTCGCCACCTTCAAAATGTTTGCAATTGCTTTTGACTCTTTTTAAAAAAATTTTTTATTAGTTTTGTTATCTCTTCGCTATTTTTATACTGTTTGATTTGACAGTAACTGAGCATCTGTTATAACTTTAGAGATCTCTGTCTGATAGTGTGAATGGTATGATTGGTTTTGTGTCTGGGCATTTGCTGGGAATTGCCTACCGTTAATTATTTGTTTTTGTTTTGTTTTTTGTTTGTTTGTTTTTTTTTCTTTTCTTTCTTCTTCTCATGTTTGTTTGTGTATGTATACTTTCATCAAATGTTTGTTCTACTGCACCTTCTTGTTCATCCGTTCTGCTTTCTTTGCTGGAAAATATTGGGGACCCCCTCGAAAACGACATGGTACATCTCAAGGGGTTTATCCTATAAATAAATAAATAAAATTGTGGTCAGTACTGGATTCATTTAGTGCTGTCTCAGGCTATAAAGTGAATATTACAAAAACTCAAATTTTGAGTTTTGATTATCAGCCAAGCCAAATGATAAGATCAAACTTTCAACTGGACTGGAACCTAGACCAAAATAAGTATCTTGGAGTAATAATTCCAAAAGATCTAACTAATTTATATGTTTTAAATTTCAATTTACTGAATAAGAAGATAAAGGGTGATATTAAAGTTGTACTTCCGTGGTCATTTCATTAATATTTCTGTGTTCTCCATTATTATTGAATGCATTCTGCATCGTTTCTGTTTAAAAAAACCTTCTGGTTGCTTAGTATCCAGCTGTATTTGTATACTAGAAGAGAGGCTTGTGGTCCAACGGCAGGCTTTTCCGGGTCCTTCTCGTGAATTTCCGTCTGATTGGCTGGCTCCCATCAGTGTATGAAGGAAGCTCCGCCCTCCGCTCTTATTTAGCTACAGACAGGAAATAGAGCCGACAAACAAGTTTGTTCCATCATGCTAACAAACAGTTAGCTAATTAGCTTCTCAACTCCGAAGCTACAGTCGTGCCGTCTTCACTTCTAGTGTGTAGTGGAGGGTCGTATTGTTTCTGTGATGAGGAAGCACAGCCGACTGGGGGGAACGCAACTCTAGCAAGTCAGCATGTGTAAGTAAACAGGGGAAACCCTCCGTATTTCAGAAGGAGCAAGTTAAACGGGTTTTCAGTGGAAGGAGGCCTTTAAGAGGTGGGATCTAATTCCATTCTTAACTCTTGAGTCTCGGGTTGAATCAGTGAAAATGAATGTCCTGCCAAGATTATTATACCTGTTCCAGACAATTCCGACTGAAATACCTGATGCACAATTTAATGAGTGGGACAAATTAATTTCAAGATATGTGTGGCAAGGAAAAAAGCCAAGAATCAAATATCAAATGCTTCAGCTAAAGAAAAGTAAGGGGGGACTTGCATTGCCTTGTTTGAAAGATAATTATATTGCCGCCCAGCTAAGATTCCTGATTTGTTGGTGTAGATCTGATTTCCATGCCAGGTGGAACGAAATAGAACAGAATTTATTTGGCACGATTCCAATCCAAACTTGTCTGGGGGATAAAAATGTAATTAAAAACATTATCGAGGTGGGTAACAGATGGGTCACTGTCTCTAAAAATATGGTTAAATGTAGTTTCTAAAGGAGGCTGGCTTGAGGACATAAAGATCCTAAGGTGGTGCTCATATGATCCAGACTTCACCCCAAATAAGCAAGATGTGACTTTCAAGAAATGGGCTGAACAAGGTCTCACATCATACTGTACCTTTTTCGCACAAGGCATTTTGAGTGACTTTCAATCTCTAAAAGGACAGTTTGCATTAAAGGACAGGGATTTTTATAGATTCCTTCAAGTAAGACACCATATAAATAACTTAATCCCAAATGTCCAGAAAGTGTTTGATAATGAATTATTGAAAGTGTTTGTTTGTGCGTATGTAAAGGATTCTGGATTCAAAACCATTTCAAGGCTGTATAGTGGATTACAGGAGACCAAATTGACAAACACAATGTATGTCAAACAAAGGTGGGACAAAGAGACAAACAAGACTATTCCTGAACAAACATGGCTTAAATATTGTGAATTTCAGTGGAAGATATCAAACTCAACCTCATGGAGAACTTTTGCCTGGAAAAATCTTTGTAGGTATTTTATTACACCAGCCCAGAGTTCCCATCAGTCAGGCTCATCTAGCTGCTGGAGGAAATGTGGCTCCGAGGAAGCCAATCACTTTCAGCTTTTTTGGGGTTGCCCAGTTGTAACTATATTCTGGAAAAAAAATTTGCACAGAACTAAGAGTTATATTTGGATCAAAAACTGTTTTTAACTGGGATGAACTTCTTTTCGGAATATCACACTCAATATCGACAAACACAAAGACTAAATATTTATTTGGAATACTGAGTGTAGCAGCCAGGAAAGCAATCACTAAGAAATGGCTAAAACCAGGCAGCCCATCCATTGAGGACTGGTATGATATCATCTATAAAATATTCATAATGGAAAGAATTACTTTTTCCATCAGGTTACAGAAATCAAAATTTGAAGACAATTGGAATTTATGGAAAACGTATATTTCTTCAAGGTGCCCTTCCTTTATCTAACTGATTCAATTTTCAATTATTTTTAATACTTTGTCTATTTAATTTCAAACAGCCCCCTTTACTCTTGACAAAAATGAAAGAACACCTCAGGTTCTATGTTTGTACCCATGTTCGATGGGTGAGCTGTACTGAATAGAAAAACAGATTATGCAAAAAAAAGAAAAGAAAAAAGTATTTATTGCAATATTGTAACCATATTTGTTATGATGATGTGGTATTTCAATAAAGAGAATTTTAAAAAAAAAGAAAGTTGGGGGAAACGAGAAGCTTCCTGATCGCCGGCTGCATTTGAGATATTAAAAAGTGTTTCAGAGTCTTTCTCACCATGAGGGGAAGTGGAAGATAAAGTTACATCATTCTGTGGGTGGACTATTCCTTTAAATCCTTGACCTGCCGTTAGCTAACTGACTGTTAAAAATGCATTGTTCAAAGCACGGTTAGTCATGCCGTCAGCTAACGGCACCGTCAAAGTTAACCATGTGGTTCGCATCACTGGTTAGCATCAATGTATCCCACAATTCCCTGTTTCGTTTACTTCTGATACTGAAGAAAGTAATTTTGTAAGTCTGAGTCTCCTTATTGCTGTGAGGAAGACACAACACACTCTCATCCCCCAGTCTCTCCATCCTTCCTCATTCTCTTCACACTCCTGCGCGCCCCAGGTCATCCGGCCTCACAGTCCAGCAAACCCTCAGTAACAGAATACACGGGACACAGAAAGCTTGATAAGCAAACGATCTTTCACTTCACAGAAAAACGGGCAGAAATTTCTCTGCTGATGAAGAAAATGTAACTCAGATCACAGAAGCAGATGTTAACTCACTGGCTGCCATTCACGTGTTTCCACGTTAATTAAAATCCGAACGTTAACTGCCAATCACATGTTTCCACGTTAATTAAGGGTTTTTTTTTTTTTTTTTTTTAATCGGCAGAGCTGCTTTAATCTCTGGAGGAGCTTGTCAGAGAGTATCAAGGGCTCATGATCATTTTTCAGTAGTTTTCATCCGATCCAGCAGATGGCGGTGTCAGACAAGCTTAAAAAAACCTACCAGGAAGTGATGCGCTTCTATGATGCTTCCTGTGTTACCTTGCTAACGGTTGTTAGCCCAAGAAGTATGCTGGATTCTGCTGCGGGGGGGAAGAACATGGCGACCGGTCGTAATGGAAGCAGTTTAGGAGGTGGATGAAGGAGGAAAGTTTGTGGGAAAAGTGATCGGTGACAGACAGACATGATCGATCAAAGACACGATAGAAATATAGCAGCGAAGTGCGGCAGCTGAAAGTGAAAGTAAGTCTGCAGCACGCGGTTGTTTCCCGCGGGGAGGGGGGGGGGGGGGGCACTGCGTGCACACCTAAGCAACGGTGGAAGGAGAATGAGGGAGGGGGGAGGAGTAGAGAGACGTTTCTGCTCTATGTTTCTGCCAAATATTATGCTGTGAAACAAACTTGTTGTGGCTTATTTAGCTAGTAAATAATTATTTTGCCTCCAAAACTCTTTTCTCAGTGTTGTATTTGTTGTTTCATAGAAGTAAACAGCTGATCAGATGATGACGGTGTTACTAAAGTAAAAAAATATTGGCACAAAGACCCTTTTCCACTTGAAGCGGACCTCAGCATTCAAAGTTAGTTTTCTCAGATTTTTTGTCAGAAACAGGCATTTTCGCTGCAACAAAGCCATGTTCTACTGCAGATTAGTAAAGAATGGAAAAAGCTAGAAACAAATGTTTTTTTCTGATAAAAGAAGAGAGTCTAAGCTTTCCTTTGGTACATTCAGTGTTTGTATTGGCATAGTACACAATATTCTGTGGATCAGTGAAAATGCTTAAAAATCCTGGCAATATGGAGCTCTGCTCGGGAAAGGTCTGGCAGTCAATGAGTTAATCTTCCTAAACAGTCGGTCCGTGTCCACAGTTTGTTGCACGCTCCAAATCACCTCACAAAGGATCACACAGACCTGAATGCATTCTCTCCTGAAGTGGTGCGCAGCTCTTCGTTAGAATAATCCTCGATGTCAAAATCAAGTTAACAATAAACGCCGTCCTTCCTTCTCTGAACCAGCATCACGAACGCAGCGTTAGCAACAAACGATGACAGATAACCACACCGGTAAAACTTTAACAGCAGTCCTGAGGTGTGTTAACAACGTCAAGATAACACATGGTTAAAGTTAAAGGAAGAGTTCGAAGTTTCCCCCCTGAAAATAAATGCTAGACTTGTGCAGGTGAAATTCGTCTCAAACCTTTGGGCCTTTACTTTCGTGCAGTGGTGAGTTTGAATGCAACTCTCTCTCCTCCTGCCTGTAACTCGCTCTTTAGCTTTGTTTTGTTTTGTTCTGGACGTTTCTGGGGACGATTTCTGTTTATATCAGCAGCCATTGACAGAGCTAAGAGCATGACGCTGTGTGGAAATAAGCTCATGATTGGAGCAGACGCCAGTCACTCAAACTCTGGAAGGAAAAAGAAAGAAAGAAAACGGTGGATGCACCGAAGGAAAGGTGAGAGTTTTAGATGCACGCTGGAAAACCAGGTTAGTATTCTGAGCTCTGAAAGAGTCGTTGAAGCTGAATATGCTGAAGAACGAGGCGGCCATTAGCCTGAGAGGGAGGGGTCAGTTTGATACTGTTGTTTGCAAACAGAAACGGTGGGGGGTGTGGGCTTCGGACTCTACCTTTAACTGAGTTTTGAACACTAAGATAACCGGACTGTCAAAGTGAACGGCTGGTATTTATCAGTAATTCAGTGAAAATGAGAGGAAATGTAAATATTTGCTTTGCAGGTTGATTTCGGTGTGCACCCCTACACCCCCCACCCCGAAGGCCGGTCCGGGCCTGTCTCCAGAGTCAGCTCTCACTCTGGGACCAGGAAGCAGACCTGACCCTGATGACCTGAGGATCCAGTCGGTTCAGAACGAACCAGGATGGGTTCTGGTCCTGAACCAGGTTGTTCTGGCAGAATCTGAATCCTGATGCAGTTGTCGGGTAAATCGTGCGGTGATGAGACGAGTGACTCACACCGACCTTCACCACCGCCGATTACACGGCCGGCCGGTCAGCGCCACCCGTTAGGATGCAGTATGCAGAGGTTTCACATCTTTCCAATGACAATCATGCTGACCACATGCTGAAGGGTCCTTGGCCAAATCTGTAAAAGCCGGGTGCCCCAGAAGGGCTGGTGGTGATGAGCTGTGGACAGAAGAGGCAGCTGAATGAATGAGCGTAATGAGAGTGAACTGGCACGCACACAGAGCCACGGTTAGATCTACTACATCGTATATTACACAGGGAATGATTTCAGACAGTCTGTGTTGTCACATTACACAGTTTGATTGCATTTCTTATTTGTTCTGCCTTCTGTCATAAGTTTGTGCTCCAGGACTGATATGAGTTTCTAAATAAGAAGCGCTGCCAACTAAGCGATGCTCCGAAATCATCCAGACAGCGCGGCGAAATGTGGAGTAGCTCCATGTGAGCGGTGCGAGGACGGAGTTTTAATTAGAGTCTGTCTGCTGCATGACTTCTGTTTGTGTTTCTCAACATCTTATAACGGAGTTTCTTCTCCACACAGCAGACAGAATATATTACCAATCACGGAGCGTCGAGCCAAACGGAAGCAAGTGGAGTGGAAAATATATTTAGCAGAGAAAATGGCATTCTTTGTTTTTAGAGAGAGCTCCGTTATCAGGAGGAAAATTGCATGTTTAGTGATTGTGTGGAGGTGGGAGAGCTGGTGTGCCGTCAGAGCCGTGCTGGTGGAGGTGGACTCTGCCGCTCCCACCGACAATTCATGTCATTTGTAGGGATGCAGAAGAACCTTTTTTAAAAATGATACTGATAACTGATAAATTTCAGCTCCTAAAGGCCGATACCGATAACTGATAACCGATAACACACATACGTGCCTGATCATGATGGCAATACTGCTAACAAACCAAAAAGATTTTTCATTCTTTAAATGAATAAATATTTTTTTCTTCAGTGAAATACTATCAGTAAGCTTATCAAACATTTTCTAAAGATGACAGAACTTACCAGATCTTCGGGGGTCTTACCAGTATAACAAAAAAAAAAGAGAGATATTAAACTATTTAATATCTCAAATGCACATCAACTTAAATTAGGTGCATTGTTGCCGATACAAAAATAAAAGCTCCCTGAACTGATACAGATACATGCATCAGGAATACAAACTGAAAAGGCGCATTCAATAATAATAATACATTTTATTTAAAGGTGCCTTATCAACATACCCAGGGTCACTGTACACAGACATTAAAAACATAAGAAACATTAAAACAACGATATAAAATATAAAAGACGAACTAAAACCGGAATCAAACCAGGAACGGTGGGATTTTGTGAGGAGGCTCGGCAGGTAAGATGGTCTATACAGAAATGTTTGAGTCCAGTTTTGAAATGTGTAAGTGAGTCCAGGGTACGGAGATGGGTAGGGAGGGAGGTCCAGAGGTAGGGGGCAGACCGACTGGAAGCCCTGTGGCCCACAGTGGTGAGACGGGCCTGAGGGACAGACAGCTGGCAGGTGTTGGAAGATCTTAGTGAGCAGACTGGGATGTTTAACTCACTGGCTGCCAATCACGTTTCCACGTTAATTCAAATCTGAACGTTAACTGCCAATCACGTGTTTCCACGTTAATTCAAATCTGAACGTTTACTGCCAATCACGTGTTTCCACGTTAATTAAGGGTTTTAATCTGCGGAGCTACTTTAATCTCTGGCGAAGCTTGTCAGAGAGAACCAAGGGCTCATGTTAATTTTTTCGGTAGTTTTCATCTAATCCAGCAGATGGCGGTGTCAGACAAGCTTAAAAAAAAACCTACCAGGAAGTGATGCGATTCTATGATGCTTCCTGTGTTGTTAGCGGTTGTTAGAGCTAACCGGCTGAAGTGTGCTGGATCCTGCAGCGGGGGTGAGAGAACATGGCGACCGGTCGTAATTTTTGGAAAGTTTGTGGGAAAAGTGATCGGTGACAGACAGACACGATCGATCAAAGACACGATGGAAATACAGCAGCGAAGTGCGGCAGCTGAAAGTGAAAGTAACTCTACAGCATGCGGTTGTTTCCTGCGGGGGAGGGGGGAGGTGCACTGCGTGCGCACCTAAGCAACGATGGAAGGAGAATGAGGGAGGGGGGAGGAGTAGGGAGACGTTTCTGCTCTATGTTTCTGTCAAATATTGTGTTGTGAAACAAACATGTTGTGACTTATTTAGCTAGTAAATAATTATTTTGCCTCCAAAACTCTTTTCTCAGTGTTGTATTTGTTGTTTCATAGAAGTAAACAGCTGTTCAGATGATGAAGGTGTCACTAAAGTAAAAAAATATTGGCATCAAAGACCCTTTTCCACTTGAAGCGGACCTTAGCATTCAAAGCTAGTTTTCTCAGATTTTTTGTCAGAAACAGGCATTTTCACTGCAACAAAGCCATGTTCTACTGCAGATTAGTAAAGAATGGAAAAAGCTAGAAACAAATGTTTTTTTTCTGATTAAAGAAGAGAGTCTAAGCTTTCCTTTGGTACATTCAGTGTTTGTATTGGCATAGTACACAATATTCTGTGGATCAGTGAAAATGCTTAAAAATCCTGGCAATATGGAGCTCTGCTCGGAAAAGGTCTGTCAGTCAATGAGTTAAGTGGAGAAGGTCTGAGATGCAGGAGTTAGATTCAAACTTTACTTGTATGTTAACACAACCTGAAAAAGTTTATTTGTAAACAATAATAGTGACTGACAGGTCAGACTTGTTTATGTAAATAGGAGCATTTTTAAATGACAACAATTCCAGTCTGAATGTGAGCAGAGCACTATTATGCTGACAAATATGTGTTATTGGGGCAAGTCATCATATCGGACTGATAATTATTGTGCATACGTACGTATTTTACCTGGATGGGGAAACAAAGGAAAGACTGTTGGGAACATCTGAGTTTTCAGACATATTTCCTTGATCTACTGGTCCTTATGAGAAAGCTCGGAGTGGACATGATGGGGTGTCCACAGTCAGTCCATGAGGGGCGTGGTCCTGCAGGGTTTGGAAGTTTCCTGCTGCAGCACTTGAATCAAAATGAATGGGGAAGCGTGACTGGGCAAAAGTTGACAATCTGTAGAGGAGATCCATTTCATTTAAATCAGGTGTGTTGGATCAGTAAACATCTAAAATATGAGGAAACGCAGCCCTGAAGGATCGGAGCTGAAAACATCTAAGACCTGCAGGACTTCAGCCATGGACCAGAGATGGAAACATCTAAGACCTGCAGTACTGCAGCCATGGACCAGAGATGGAAACATCTAAAACCGACAGTACTGCAGCCATGGACCAGAGATGGAAACATCTAAGACCTGCAGGACTGCAGCCATGGACCAGAGATGGAAACATCTAAAACCTACAGGACTGCAGCCATGGACCAGAGATGGAAACATCTAAGACCTGCAGGACTGCAGCCATGGACCAGAGATGGAAACATCTAAGACCTGCAGGACTGCAGCCATGGACCAGAGATGGAAACATCTAAGACCTGCAGGACTGCAGCCATGGACCAGAGATGGAAACATCTAAAACCTACAGGACTGCAGCCATAGAACAGAAATGGAAACATCTAAAACCTGCAGGACTGCAGCCATGAAGGACTGGAGATGGAAAGATTTAAAACCTGCAAGACTGCAGCCAAGACGGACCAGAAAAGGAAACATCTAAAACCTACAGGACTGCAGCCATGAAGGACCGGAAATGGAAACATCTAAGACCTGCAAGACTGCCGCCATTAAGGACCGCAACTGAAACATCTAAAACCTGCAGGACTGCAGCTATGAAGGACTGGAGATGGGAGCATCTAAATCTTGCAAGACTGCAGCCATTAAGGACTAGAGATGGAACCCTCTAAAACCTGAAGGACTGCAGTTCTGAAGGACCGGAGCTGGGAACATGTAAGACCTGAGGGACAGCAGCCATTAAGGACCGAACATGGAAACATCTAAAATCTGTAAGACTGCAGCCGTGAAGGACCAGAACTAAAAACATCTAAAACCTACAGGACTGCAACAATGAAGAATTGGAAATGGAAACATCTAAAACCTGCAAGATTTTCTCTCTGTAGAAATGGAGCTGGAAACATCTAAAACCTGCAGGACTGCAATCATGAAGGACTGGAGCTGAAAACATCTAAAACCTGCAGGACTGCAACCATGAAGGACTGGAGCTGGAAACATCTAAAACCTGCAGGACTGCAACTAGGGATGGGTACCTTTCACATTTGAATCGATACGGTAACAACTTTCGGTACCTGCGACATCGGAACCGGTACCAAACGGTACCAGTTTTCGGTACTTTCAGGAGTGTATATATGAGGACAATAACAGATTTATTTCTCAAACCTCAACATAGAATTTTTTAATAATATATTAAAGCAAAATCCAGCTGTTTCTCTCTGATGTCAGAGCGTCTGGTAACAGGGAAACTTAATGGCAAGGCAAGTTTTTTATACAGCACATTTCATGTAGCCTACAGGAAAATTCAAAGTGCTTTAGATAAACCAAGCATTGCAGCGGGGTGAAAAGGAGGAAAATGATTAAGAACAAAAAGTAGAAGTATGATTTTAAAATGATAAACATTTTAAAAATATTTAAGATTAAAAAGAGAGCATAGAGCCGTGCAGATTTGAACTTTAGAGTAAAATCTATGTGAATCCAGCTGAGAACAAGTGTTTCAGCTGATCTGAGACTTTCTGGGAGTTTGTTCCAGACGAAATAATAATAATGACAGAATAATTTAACGAGAAAAAAAGACGGAATATTCTCCGACACTAAACTGATTTTGTGGCGGCGTTTTGCGCAGGTCTGGAGGCTGTGATCCTGCTGCAGGGAGTCAGGTTACTAACTTGATGCAGACAGTTTCTGCCGTGCTGGTTAAACCAGACAAGCTGTTTCAGAGACGCAGACTCTTATTTAATCAGATGGAAGTATAGGGCTGGTGCACTCGCGTGCTGAAACTCCGCTGTGATGAAGAATTTAATAAAGATGTGGGACGCGACGGAGGGAGGGAGAGACGTGACATGCGCGTCGCTCCAGATCTGCTTTACTGTCTGGGTTGATGGTAAATTCAGTAAACATTCACATCGTATTAAGTTCTTGAACGGCAGTTTGTGAACCTGCTGGTTATTATCTGCCCCCGATTACATCTGTTCAGCCGCCGAGGTGCTGACGGACTTCTCCCTCTTTTTTCTGCGGATGACGCGACGGGAACGGAGCTTTGAAAAGAATATTGTGTTTAATCAGCTGCTTTCTCAGATCAGACGTGTTCCTGCCGCTGGCATCACAAATAATGCAGCGAACTTGATGTTTTAGAGGTGAAGCAGGAAAGCTTCTGATGAACACGCGGCCGCTGCTGCTGATGTCATGCTGCGATGCAACTTCACGTGCAGCACAGAAAAAAAAAAAAAAAAAAAAAAAAAAAAAAAAAAAAAAGAAAACCCAAAAAAAAAAAAACCAGAAAAAACAAAAATAACAAGCACGACAACAACCAAAAAAAACACTGGAGATAAATAAATAAATCCAGGAGAACACCAACCAAGAACGACCGGGAAAAAAACAAAAAAAATCCACAACAACACAACCAAAAAACCCCCAAACAAAAAAATCAAAAATCTAACAGCACCACAACCAAAAAGAACAAGAACAAAAAAAAACAAAAACTTGCACGACTGCAACCATGAAGAACCGGAGCCGAAAACATCTAAAACCTGCAGGACTGCAACCATGAAGGACCGGAGCTAAAAACATCTAAAAACCTGCAGGACAGCAACCATGAAGGACCGGAGCCGAAAACATCTAAAACCTGCAGGACTGCAACCATGAAGGACTGGAGCTGGAAACGTCTAAAACCCGCAGGACTGCAAACATGAAGGACTGGAGCTGAAAACATCTAAAACCTGCAGGACTGCAACCATGAAGGACTGGAAACATCTAAAACCTGCAGGACTGCAACCATGAAGGACAGGAGCTGAAAACATCTAAAACCTGCAGGACTGCAACCATGAAGGACTGGAGCTGGAAACATCTAAAACATGCAGGACTGCAACCATGGAAGACGAGTTCTGATGATGACTGGGATTAAAGGTTGTAATGATGACTGGAATTAAAGGTTCTGATACTGACGGGGATTAGAGGTTCTGATGCTGGCTGGGATTAAAGGTTCTGTCTTCTACAGGGAGGAATGTGTGTAGAATGAGTAGAATGTGTGTAGAATGTGTGTAGAATGAGTGTAGAATGTGTGTAGAATGTGTGTAGAATGAGTGTAGAATGAGTGTAGAATGTGTGTAGAATGTGTGTAGAATGAGTGTAGAATATGTGTAGAATGTGTGTATAATGTGTGTAGAATGAGTGTAGAATGTGTGTAGAATGAGTGTAGAATGTGTGTAGAATGAGTGTAGAATGTGTGTAGAATGTGTGTAGAATGAGTATAGAATGTGTGTAGAGTGAGTGTAGAATGTTTGTAGAGTGAGTGTAGAATGTGTGTAGAATGAGTATAGAATGTGTGTAGAATGTGTGTAGAGTGAGTGTAGAATGTGTGTAGAATGAGTGTAGAATGTGTGTAGAATGAGTGTAGAATGTGTGTAGAATGAGTGTAGAATGAGTCTAGAATGTGTGTAGAATGAGTGTAGAATGTGTGTAGAATGAGTGTAGAATGTGTGTAGAATGTGTAGAATGTGTGTAGAATGTGTGTAGAATGAGTGTAGAATGTGTGTGGAATGAGTGTAGAATGTGTGTAGAATGAGTGTAGAATGAGTGTAGATTGAGTGTAGAATGAGTGTAGAATGAGTGTAGAATGAGTGTAGAATGTGTGTAGAATGTGTGTAGAATGAGTGTAGAATGTGTGTAGAATGAGTGTAGAATGAGTGTAGAATGTGTGTAGAATGAGTGTAGAATCAGTGTAGAATGTGTGTAGAATGTGTGTAGAATGAGTGTAGAATGTGTGTAGAATGAGTGTAGAATGAGTGTAGATGTAGAATGAGTGTAGAATGTGTGTAGAATGAGTGTAGAATGAGTGTAGTGTAGAATGAGTGTAGAATGTGTGTAGAATGAGTGTGCATGCAGTCTGATGATGTGACATTAGAACGAGGGCAGAGCCTGAAGCAGTGAGTGTGATGTCACAAACTCGGCCCACCTGTCATTTAGGATAACATTTCAGAAGAAGAGCAAATTGCTTCCGGAAGTCAAACTAAGTCACAATTTCACTGCAACTTTTAGACCTTTGAAATTTAACTTCTCCCACGGAGATGTGAAACAAAGATTGGCAGGTGCTGCTTCAAGCTTTTGACCACAACCATCAATCTCCATCACATCTCTGCACCGCTCTGTTAGCTCTCAGTGAGCGTACAGAAGACGGTGACTCATCTGTGCATCAATAAAGCTTAAAGTTATTAGTTTGTCTCTGAAAGTTTGACGCGTTCATACGACCAAGCGAGAAGCAAAGACTGCTGCAGAGGTCAGAGTCATCCTCTTCCTCCTGCAGTCATTAAGGTCCTCATATCTGTTTCATGTGAGTGTAACGGAGGGAATGATGAGAAAACACTGATAGGTGGTGTTTACAGTCATGTCTGAGGACCGGCTCAGACATGAGGGGGCATGAAGAAATGTGGAGGGGGCATCGTGTGCACACGTCACACTTCAGCCCATTTTTTGTTATTAATAATTAAGTCTTTTCTTAATGGGACTGGGTTTTTAGAGTTTAACTAAGAAATGGATTGCAGTTTGTCAGGCGCCTCCAGCTTGGATGTCCCACCTGAAACCAAAGCTCCTGCTGATATACTGTAGCTCTGAGGGTCACTGAGGCAAACGAACTCCCTGCACTACGCCCCCGTACGGGGAAAACAGAAAACATCAATTATAATACGAACGAGAAACAAATCAAATAACTTTTGCCGAAGGTTTAGCAACCAAAACCAGAACTGTCTTATTGGACAGTCATCTATGCAAACTACACACACACACACACACACACACACACACACACACACACACACACACACACGCACACTATATATACATTACTCACAATAAGTGAAGGATATTTGGTTTTTTATTTGATGTCAGAATGAATCTAAAATCCACTACGACCTTTCCAGGTGAACTGAATTAAACTTTCTGTAAACTTTTCATTGCACATGAACATTGTTCAATGTTTAAATATTTATTCTGCATCATTCTGTTCTCCAAAAACTGAAAGTTGAATATCCCTAACTTTTTGTGAGTAGTGTATACTGTAAATGTGTATATTTATATATATATATATATATATATATATATATATATATATATATATATATATATATACACTGTCAGGAACAAATGAAGAGACCACAGTGGTTTTCTCATATTTCTTGGTCTTTTTAATGCCTGGTACTGCTAAAAGTACATTTGTCTGCACGAATATAACGATAACAACAAAAATAGCTGATAAGAGTTTAATGTAAGAACTGATATCAGCCATTTTCATGGTTTTCTTGATAAGTGATTTTGGTTATTAAGTTCTTACATCATCATCTATGGCATTGTTCTGCCAGAAACAGCTTTTAGGCTTAATATTTTCTTTTCTGTCTCTTTGGCCGTTTTCAGACCTGCATTGTGGAACATGAGCGGTAAAGTCCATCCGCTCAAGCGGACTCGTCTTTTCAAACATGCCACTTCGTTGTAGACTTATGGCGTCCCGGGTCCTTTCAGACATCAGGGAATGTTGCGGAAAAGTCAGCACCCCCCCGCTCGTCTGTCCAGAACATTTTCATGTGCGTTCAGCCAACTGCAACATTCCTGCCCTGATGACATGTAGACCGGCCGGTACGTGTCCGCTACATCTCCGAGGTAAAAGAGCGAATGCAGACGGTATGAAGGACAGAGTCTGTGATGTTACTGCTTTCCAGTCTGAACGGAGCTTTTTAGCCACGTGATTCTCACCACAGTTGGTACCTGATTGCAGAACCATTATTTTTGATCACATGGGTGGTCTCCTCATTTTTTCCATGGCTGGATGTTTTCTAAAACAAACGCGACTACATAGAGCTGTCCACCTGTTTCTAGATGAAGCTTGAAGATGAAAGACTCAGGGCCTCTGTTAGCATTAACGTTAGCATTAGCATACAGGTTAGCATTAGCTGGTGCTCCATCCATCTTCTCAGCTCTGCTTTATCTCCACTCACTAATCCGTATTTAATAAACTGGAGTGGGTTTTTGCCTCTGTAGGGGCGGTTTGGGACAATTTTCATCTTATTATTTAGTCTGAATTCTTCTTTACAACGTTAGCTACAGGCTAGCGGCTAGCTGAGTGTCTTCTTCTGCTTGTTTGCTGAACTCTGACAGATTAGCACCACCAGGTGGGGGGAGGCTACATTGCTCATCCAGTCATAAATAACAGCGTAAATATACGGTCCTCGCTGCCCACATGTGGAAAGGAACGTTTTTTCGGGGCCCTCTAGGTGGCGCTGGAGGCCCGAGCTTGGGCCCATGGTTAGAGATCACTGGTTTAACATGAAACCTGACGTTGACATTTATGGATTGTAATAGAATCGGAACGTGTCACGTTGGTATCATAGTGACCCCCCCCTCCCTCCTGTTGGTGTTTTGGTGAGAAGGAACAGAAAACGTGGAGCGTTTCTTTTTTATCTGTGAATGTGGGGGCTGTAGCGCTCTCCGGCTGGAGGAGGAGGTGACATAAAATCCATGGCCGGCGGCTTGATCCCGTCACCGTGAGCGACCGTGTCCCAGCAGGAGCAGATAGTCCACAGCCCGGTGCATGGGACAGCACTGATACGTCCTCTGGTACTGAACTCTCGCTCATCCCCCCTTATCATGGGTGGACAGCTGAGGTGGTGCACGTTTGTGGTGGTCCGGTCTGGGCTCAGCCAATCAGCAGAGCTGAGAGCGGACCGGGCCGTCACACCGCCGGCAGCGTTATCGACAAAGTGTTGACAGATAAGAGTTTAGAGCCCCTCCTTCCTCCGCCGAGGCCTTCTCCTGTCAGGGAAGATAAGGTTTGTGCAGTGATGGGGGGGGGGGGGGGGCAAACATACATATTCAGGCAGCCGTGTGGATGCATCCTCTAAATCTCTGCAATCTCAGCATCTGCACACTCACAGACTCACATGCAGCAGACTTAGAATGCAGCATTCTAAGAGAAACTGCTGAATTAGTGGCGGGGAGATTAGTGCCCCCCCCCCCCCCACGCTGGATCTCTGAGCTGGAGAATAGGTGTAACAGAGACATCCTCAACACCCGGTTCCTGGCTGGCTGTCATCAACATCAGTGATTTTAACCACAGGGCTTATGTTATTTATGACTGGGTGAGTTGCAATGTAGCCTCCCCCCACCTGGTGGCGCTATTCTGCCAGTTATCAACAAACAAGCAGAAGAAGACACTCAGCTAGCCGCTAGCCTGTAGCTGACGTTGTAAAGAAGAATTAAAACTAAATAATGAAGATAAAAATTGTCCCAAACCGCCCCTAAAGAGTCAAAAACCCACTCCTGTTTATTAAACACGGATTAGTGAGTGGAGATAACAAAGCAGAGCTGAGAAGATGGATGGAGCACCAGCTAACGCTAATGCTAATGCTAATGGAAGCCCTGATGCATCTGCAGCTTCATCTAGGAACAAACATCTCACACTCATTGGAAGATTTTTAGAAAATGTCTGTTGTGTTTGGAAGTTTTTAAAAAAATTCTAAGAAAAGTTTAAATAAATAAATAGTTGAATGAAATTTTGTGCTTTAATTTTCTGTCTAAACAAATAAAATCCAGGTTTTTACAGATTATTTAAATTGAGCCTTTTTATTTCCAATGTGATCTATTACTGCAGCATTTTATCTCTTTTTTTAAATCAGTTTCCATCAGTTTTTTCTGTTGTTCCTCTTTTTGTAGTAAAATGTTGTAGATTTTGTGTTTATAGCCTAATTCTGATTTGTTCTTGTAGGAGTCTGATTTTATTCCATGAATTATACGTGTGATATAAATGTGTTTGTGACCATCTCACAATATATTTTTATATGATGTTATTCATGTTTATCAGCCACATTTTACAGGTTCAGTCTGTTAAAGGCAGCTGGATTTGCTTTAGTTATTCAATAAATAAACCAGAAATGGTCATTACACTGATACAGAGTTAAATATGAACCTGGACCAGTTTGGACTGAAAACTGGACCCATCATGAAAAAGGTGGAGAACCGCTGGTCTGCATGAAAGCGAATATCTTGGACATTATACCAGTCTCTAGTAAATGTATACTCTGAGTTTGCTTGAAGAAGTATTTGTACTTCGGTGTTTGGTGTAATTCTTTTTCAAACGCCTGAAACAAGAAAGAGAAACAGATTTATGTCATTTATGACGAAGTTTGTCTGCACGCAAACGAAATTTAATGAGAATGATATTTTCCACATCATAAAAAAGTTATATTGCTTTATTCACGTAAATGAGTTTGTTTTTGTAAAAAAAATTAACCATTTTCTTGTAAACTCAACTTTTTTTCTCTTTACGTTGTAATATTCTGACTTCATTCTTATAAACATACGAGTTTGTTTTTGGAGGTTTACGACTTTATTCTTGTAAAATTTTGACTCTTTGTTATATTACAACTTTATCTTTGTAAATTTATGACTTTACTTTAGTAAAATAACGACCTTGTTCTGACAAACTAACAACTTTTTCATTAAAAGAGTGCAGCACAAGTTCCAGCTTTTTTCCAGTGTTTCCATGTTAGCGTCTACATTAGCAACCAGCCTAGCGCCACCACAGTGTGAACGTTAGCTTTTTTTCTTTTTTTTTTTTACTTAAATAAAGTACCTGAGTTAGATTGGATCCACCGAATGACCTTGGTTACATGATTTTAGTTCAGAACTGATGATCCCGAATGACATCATTTGGAACTAAATTATTCTCCTTCGTGTTTCCGTGGGAGTGATAACTGGATCGGACAGGAGGCGGACGTGACGTGTTTACGTATGTTTACGTCTACCTGGAAGTAAACAGACGCCGGTTCCTGCTCATTTTAGTTTCGGCTACGACCTGAAAACCGCATAATAACAGATTTTCTCTGTATTTTATTGTAGTTTTGTAGCAGCAGCTCGACACGAACACACTCCTTCATTTCCAACGCTTGTTTCACGCCATTACACCAGGAGCTCGCTCAGAACGAGCAAACAGGAATTAACTTAGAGCAGAATAAAGGTTTACATGACAGAGGAATTATTTTATTCAGAATTGAAAGAGGAATAAACACCACTTCGTTCAGAATGACGGGTTTTCATTCCTAAAGCGGAATGAACTTTTATTCTGAATTAAATCTCTCCTGTAAATGCGGTCAGTGTGTCCGGAAGAAGAATGAGCCGTTCACGGAGCACAGTTTCCATGATCTGTGACGTTGCCATGACGATGTTGAACTGGGATCAGACCCGCTGTAAACAAGGCGGTTTGACTGGGTCTGTGAGGGAGCTGCTGGTTTAGGAAAATCAGGAATATTTACTGGGATGGTCCCTCCTGCAGGTATCTGTTTAGAGTTTAGAGGTCTGTTAGGAGCTCATTTACTGACCGGAATAACTTCCATGTTCATGTAAAGCAGAGACCTCGTCCCGGAGTCTGTTTCACGAAGCAGGTTTAATGAACCCGGAGTTGTTTCACCCTGAAATTCGGGAAACTGAGTTTTCTGTAACACAAAGGTAGGTAACTCAACTCAACCCAGGGAAAGAGGAGGAACTCTAGCCTGTTTCATGAAGGGGGGGAACTTAAACCCTTGGTCAGTTACCATGGTAACAGACTCTCTGAAACTAACCTGGTCTGGAGCAGGTTAGTGTGGAGAAAGCTTGAGTTTCTCGCTGTCTCCGCCCACTTTCAGCCACACTCTCCGTTTCATTTCCCCGTTCATTCATTCATCAGCGGTGAGTTTTATCTGCTGCCGTCTCCGATAAAACATGAGAAATAAATCAAAGTCGGTTACAGTCGTGTTCTTTCCATCAGGATTTCATGGATGAAGATGCAGCACAACTGCAGAGAGTTAAACATTCAGAGATCGTTATCAGACCACGGACAGAAGTTTCATTTCCCGACAGTCGTCATTTCTGAGGTTACAGTTTCACATCACAGTCAGTTATCCACATACAAGCTGATCTGTCCGTACGTTTATAATATCACCATCCGTATGTGATAACTGGAGGTCCTGTCTCTCCGTTTCTTTGGCCTGATTATTTGACCTCACAGCTGCAGCGGTCTGTCTCTGTCTCTGGGTAGATGGTGAAGCTGCATGTCTGTCACACTGAAAGCTGGGGTTTAATACCGGATGTGACTTCTTTCCTGTTGCCAAAGGCTGCGGTGAAAGTGCAGAGCTGGATTTGAACATCAGCCTCTCCGGTGGGAGGCAGGTACGTAAACCATTCGACCAAACAGGCGTTCATACACAGAGTCAGCTGGAATCACGCTGACAGGATCCCAGACTGTCGCGTTATCATTAACCAGTTCTAGCCGATAACGTCATTGTGATAAAGGATAGCATTGAATCTTGAATCTTCTCCCACGCCGTCTTTTTTCTTATTCTCTTTTTTGCAGCAGCAGCAGTTCAAACTCGCCATATGAGGCTTAAGAAGTTATAGTTCCATTCAATGGTGAATGCAGCCCCACCCTTGCATCTACGTTGCCATGGTGACTCGTCCAATCGGTGCTCCATTGATGCTGGTTGTATATCATGGTGGCGCAGGTGTAAAACCTGGGGTGACTTACTCTGAGTTGATTAAAACAACTCAAATCAGCTGTTCTGGGACTGAAAACTCAGAGTTTCGTATCTCTGAGTATCAACTCAGAGTTCAGAGTTACACTTACTGTGCGTTCAGACCAAAGGCGACAAAAGCGGCAAAGACGCCGGAAGTTCATACATTTTCAATAGCAGGCGTCCTGGGCGACAGAGCGCTGCCGCCCTCTCCCGTCCTCGGCGCAAACCAAACCCAGCGCACCGAAAACTTCGGTAACTTTATCTTACTATACGCTCCGGCAACGGCGGCGCACGGTGCCACTATCACCCCCAAAACAACCATACTTGTCCGACAACAACACACTTTCTCCGCCGCATTACCTTCCGGTCCATCCCTGGTAATTACTTCTTTTTTGGCGCCACAAAAAACCTCCTATTCAACCTAATCCCGCGAACCTCTCTTCCGGCCGCCCCTCCCGCCGGCGCCGGGAAACCTCCAGCACCCGGCGACGCCCTGCCAGTCCACCCATCTCCACCCAACCCAGGGACAGCAGTCCAACCATAAAAATAAATATCAACAATAATTCATACTACTCCTCACCCCTTTCCCCCTTCCAAAACTTTTCGCCTCCTGCCCGCTATTTTTCCTTTAGAACACGCACGTGCGCTCTCCTGACTCCCGCTCAGCAGCCTGTCTCCGCTTTCTTTTGTTTCGTGTCTACGACTTCTTCCTGCCATGTTTATCATTTCTTATAAACATATAAACAAAAATATCTAAATCATATCACATTGTTAAAACGCCCGGCCTGCATAATTATAAGTGACAATCACGCGCACGCCTCCTCTATACAAGCTAATTTTTTTTTTGTGCAGCAATATGGGGCAGCGGGAAAATAATGTGATTGTGCCACATAAATAGCCACTTCACCAAACTACAACACGCATTATTTCTACCGTGAACGCAAGCGATCTTCCTTTTTTTCTCTACAAATATCACAAAACACAGCCGCCATACCAATTCTGAATTTATTGTCATTACTCTTTTTTGTTTCACCATATTTTAATGTATTTCAAAGTTTATGATGCTGTGGTGGAGAAATCATAACCCAATGTTTGTTTTCCTCAGAAAACAACTCAATCCACTTACTAAATAGAAAAAACATTTTAATTTATCTTATTGCTCTTGATTTTTCCCCCTTATTATAATACCACACAAACGTCCTGCAGCTCTGCTCTGCTTTAACTAGGGGACGTGAGCAACAGCAACAACGCTGTCCAAAGTCGCTGTGCGGCTCCTTTAAATGAGCAGTGCGATTACTGACGTCAGTCACGGACACACCAAAGCGGCCAGAATATCTTCCCGCTTAAGCTGTCCTTTTGTCGCCCAGCCTGCGCTTTCCCTTTCGCCTTTGTCTAACGCAGTTAGAGTTTGTTGAACCTGCTTCGTGTAACGGACCCCTGGTCTGTCAGGTAAACTGAAGACCAGAGCTGATGCTGGGAGATGAAGGGTTAATGTAGCTGTTAGATCCGTTGTTTATTACAGTTCAGTCTGCGAGGCCAGACGGCAGGCGTCATGCGGGGAATCCGGCTGTGAAGGACTGGTGAAGACCTCCGCAGGCCTTCCTCCGCCCTCCTGCAGCATCTCATGCATGGCCGACCTCCGAGCAGCAACTGCTGTCAGCACGTCCACCGGAGAGGCCTCCGACCCCGGCAGCAGAGCAGATTTCCACGGGTCAGCGACGGCAACGCTTCTCCGTCAGAAAGGTTTCACCGCGGGAGAAACAAGCTGGCAGGTGAGCAGGAACGCTCTCACAGCTGCAGGCTCGCCCAGAGAGCAGCAGATGGTGATGACACCGCTCTGCGGCGGACGGGGAGTCGTCCAGAGGCCGGTCTGCACAACGGACGAGGGATCCAGCCTTTACAGACACCATAGGTCGTTGCTCATAGGTCTGTTTCTGTGCCGTTTCACCAAAAAGCTGCACTGGATGAAGCAAAGTTGTGTCCACACAGATGAAATGGAACTACTGTTATTCAGAGGGGATGATAAATAAAAGCTGATAAGGTCATATTTTCCTGGTATTTCCACTGAAGCAGCAATCTATGAATGACTAATGGGGCCACATTAAGATTCTGTATACAGTTGTGTGAAAAAGTTTTTGCCTCCTTCCTGATTTCTAACTTTTTTGCATGTTTGTCACACTTAGACTGTATGTTTCAGATCATCAAACAAATTTAAATATCAGACAAAAGTAACACAAGTAAACACAAAATGCAGTTTTTAAATGAAGGTTTTTATTAGTAAGGGGAAAAATCCAAACCTCCATGTCCCTGTGTGAAAAAGTGATCTTCCCCTAAACCTAATAACTGGTTGTTCCACCTTAGCAGCAACAACTGCATCAAGCGTTTGTGATAACTGGCAGTGAGTCTCCTACAGCGCTGTGGAGGAATTTTGTTCCACTCATCTTTGCAGAATTGTTGTAATTCAGCCACATTGGAGGCTTTTCCAGCATGAACCGCCTTTTTAAGGTCATGCCACAGCATCTCAATGGGATTCAGGTGGGGACTTTGACTAGGCCACTCCAAAGTCTTCATTTTGTTGTTCTTAAGCCATTCAGAGGTGGACTTGCTGGTGTGTTCTGGATCATTGTTCTGCTGCAGAACCCAAGTGTGCTTCAGCTTGAGGTCACCAACAGATGGCCGGACATTCTCCTTCAGGATTTTTGGTAGAAGCAGAATTCATGGTTCCATTTACCACAGCAAGTCTTCCAGGTCCTGAAGCAGCAAAACAGCCCCAGACCATCACACTACCACCATCATGTTTTACTGTTGCTATGATGTTCCTTTTCTGAAATGCCGTGTTACTTTTACGCCAGATGTAATGGGACCTACACCTTCCAGAAAGTTCCACTTTTGTCTCGTCAATCCACAGAGTATTTTCCCAAAAGTCTTGGGGATCATCAAGATGCTTTCTGGCTAAACTGAGACGAGCCTTTATGTTCTTTTTGCTCAGCAGTGGTTTTGGTCTTGGAACTCTGCCATGCAGCCATTTTTGCCCCCCAGTCTCTTTCTGATGGGGGACACATGAACACTGACCTTCATTGAGGCAAGTGAGGCCTGCAGTTCTTGGATGTTGTTCTGGGGTCTTTTGTGACCTCTTGGATGAGTCGTCGCTGTGCTCTTGGGGTCATTTTGGTCGGCCGGCCCCTCCTGGGAAGGTTCACCACTGTTCCATGTTTTCACCATTTGTGGATAATGGTTCTCACTGTGGTTCTCTGGAGTCCCAAAGCTTTCCCGTCTCCGACCCCCGCTTTTCCGGTTATGCTTTCGGTTGTTTTTTTTCCCCTTCCCGGGTCCCATTTTCCTCTTTGATTTTTTTTTCCCCGATTTCTCTTTCCCCAATTTTTTTCCCCGCCCCACCATATCACCCCTCCACCCCCCCATACCCAACCCCTCCCTCCCTGACTTTTTAACTCCCTACCCACCTTGTCTACCCTTTAGAAATGCTTTGGAACCTTTTCCAGACTGATAGATCTCAATGACTTTGTTTCTCATTCATTCCTGAATTTCTTTGGATGGCAGCATGATGTCTAGCTTTTGAGGATCTTTTGGTCTACTTCACTTTGTCAGGCAGGTCCTATTTAAGTGATTTCTGATGGAGAACAGGTGTGGCAGTAATCAGGCCTGGATGTGGATAGAGAAACTGAACTCAGCTTTCCAAAGATGATAAACCACAGTTCATTTATGTTTTAATGGGGGGGGGGATCACTTTTTCACACAGGGCCATGAAGGTTTTTATTTATTTATTTTTTTTTTAGCCTTACTAATAAAAATCTCAAACTGCATTTTGTGTTTACTTGTGTTATCTTTGTCTCACATTAAAAATGTTTTGGTTGATCTGAAACATTTAACTGTGACAAACATGCAAAAAAGAAAAAAAAAATCAGGAAAGGGCAAGCGCTTTTCCACACAACTGTAGATTTTAGGAAAAAAGTCATAATATTACAAGAATAAAGTCGTAATACATAAAAAGTTGCAATTTTATTAGAAGTTGTAAATCTACAAGAAAAAAGTTGTAATAGTTGGAGAATAAAGAATAAGGGCGGCCATGCCCCCCCCCCCGGCCACCGCCCTAGCTCCGCCCCTGAGCCAGAGCTGGGTGAGGAGTTCATGATGCTGGTTCACAGTTCTGTTTGCTCGGCGTCTGCAGCAGTGAACACGGCGGTGAAGCTGAGAACCGTCTGTCCTGGCTGATTAACGGCTCTCCACCAGCAGGTCTCCAACATTATTAGAGCTTTCTGCAATCAGCTGCAGCAGAAGTGAGCGCACCATCGGAGGATCAATAAATTAGGCTTTGCTCAGAAGTGATGGATAACTGCATCACACCACCCCCCAATCAGCAGAAGAAGCAGGAGGATGGCTGGAAGATGAGCTGCTTCTCTACACCGGTCATCAGGGAGAAGTCGTTCAGATGCCGGCAGAGACAGAGCATAGCAGCAGTCAGATGGAAACCAGCAGAGATGTAGACCTGGTTCATGTTGGACCCATGCAGACTGCAGGATGATGAGATCCCAGATTCCAGTTTCACATCAACCAGTGGTTGGTCTGCACCATGTTTCCTCGGCGACTTCCTTCTTGATGGAGTTCTGGTCCCAGATTAGCATCGGGTGGCCTCCTGCCGCTTAAACTCCGTCTCCAGCTGAACGTCGGTCATGAAACCTGGAATAAAGTCATTCAGTACGTGGTGCCGAGGTTATTTCACGTCACTGATGATGTCGCTCATCCAGAGTTTTAGGATTCAATCCTTTTGTCCACAACTCACCTGGCTGATGGACCGAGGGACCAAGGGACTGAGGGGCCGAGGTTCCGAGGGGCTGATGGACCGATGGGCCGAGGCAGTTCAATGAAACACGGCAATCAGCAGAAAAAGTTGAAGAGGAGCGGCTAAGAGCTACGAGCTCTGCGCTAGCAAACCTAGCCTCCATGACATGACGGTCTGGGAGGATCCTTACTGGTCTGGGAAGATCTTTACTGGTGTGGGAGAATCTTTACTGGTCTGGGAAGATCTTTACTGGTGTGGGAGAATCTTTACTGGTGTGGGAGAATCTTTACTGGTCTGGGAAGATCTTTACTGGTGTGGGAGAATCTTTACTAGTTTGAGAGGATCTTTACTGTTCTGGGAAGATCTTTACTGGTCTGGGAAGATCTTTACTGGTGTGGGAGAATCTTTACTGGTTTGAGAGGATCTTTACTGGTCTGGGAAGATCTTTACTGGTCTGGGAGGATCTTTACTGGTGTGGGAGAATCTTTACTGGCCTGGGAAGATCTTTACTGATGTGGGAGAATCTTTACTGGTTTGAGAGGATCTTTACTGGTCTGGGAAGATCTTTACTGGTGTGGGAGAATCTTTACTGGTCTGGGAAGATCTTTACTGGTGTGGGAGAATCTTTACTGGTTTGAGAGGATCTTTGCTGGTCTGGGAAGATCTTTACTGGTCTGGGAAGATCTTTACTGGTGTGGGAGAATCTTTACTGGTTTGAGAGGATCTTTACTGGTCTGGGAAGATCTTTACTGGTCTGGGAAGATCTTACTGGTGGGAGAATCTTACTGGGTGGGAGAATCTTACTGGTGTGGGAAAATCTTTACTGGTCTGGGAAGATCTTTACTGGTGGGAGAATCTTACTGGTGTGGGAGAATCTTTACTGGTGTGGGAGCATCTTTACTGGTTTGAGAGGATCTTTACTGGTCTGGGAAGATCTTTACTGGTCTGGGAAGATCTTTACTGGTGTGGGAGAATCTTTACTGGTTTGAGAGGATCTTTACTGGTCTGGGAAGATCTTTACTGGTCTGGGAAGATACTGGTGTGGGAGAATCTTTACTGGTCTGGGAAGATCTTTACTGGTGTGGGAGAATCTTTACTGGTTTTAGAGGATCTTTACTGGTCTGGGAAGATCTTTACTGGTCTGGGAAGATCTTTACTGGTCTGGGAAGACTTACTGGTGTGGGAGAATCTTTACTGGTTTGAGAGGATCTTTACTGGTCTGGGAAGATCTTTACTGGTCTGGGAAGATCTTTATGGTGTGGGAGAATCTTTACTGGTCTGGGAAGATCTTTACTGGTGTGGGAGAATCTTTACTGGTTTGAGAGGATCTTTACTGGTCTGGGAAGATCTTTACTGGTTTTGGAAGATCTTTACTGGTGTGGAGAATCTTTACTGGTCTGGGAAGATCTTTACTGGTGTGGGAGAATCTTTACTGGTTTGAGAGGATCTTTACTGGTCTGGGAAGATCTTTACTGGTCTGGGAAGATTTACTGGTGTGGGAGAATCTTTACTGGTCTGGGAAGATCTTTACTGGTGTGGGAGAATCTTTACTGGTTTGAGAGGATCTTTACTGGTCTGGGAAGATCTTTACTGGTCTGGGAAGATCTTTACTGGTCTGGGAAGATCTTTACTGGTGTGGGAGAATCTTTACTGGTTTGAGAGGATCTTTACTGGTCTGGGAAGATCTTTACTGGTGTGGGAGAATCTTTACTGGTGTGGGAGAATCTTTACTGGTCTGGGAAGATCTTTACTGGTGTGGGAGAATCTTTACTGATGTGGAGAATCTTTACTAGTGTGGGAGAATCTTTACTGGTCTGGGAAGATCTTTACTGGTGTGGGAGAATCTTTACTGGTGTGGGAGAATCTTTACTGGTCTGGGAAGATCTTTACTGGTCTGGGAAGATCTTTACTGGTGTGGGATAATCTTTACTGGTGTGGGAGAATCTTTACTGGTCTGGGAAGATCTTTACTGGTGTGGGAGAATCTTTACTGGTGTGGAAGAATCTTTACCGGTTTGAGAGGATCTTTACTGGTCTGGGAAGATCTTTACTGGTCTGGGAAGATCTTTACTGGTGTGGGAGAACTTTACTGGTTTGAGAGGATCTTTACTGGTCTGGGAAGATCTTTACTGGTCTGGGAAGATCTTTACTGGTGTGGGAGAATCTTTAATGGTCTAGAAAGATTTTAGTGGTGTGGGAGAATCTTTACTGGTGTGGGAGAATCTTTACTGGTGTGGGAGAATCTTTACTGGTTTGAGAGGATCTTTACTGGTTGGAAGATCTTTACTGTGGGAGAATCTTTACTGGTCTGGAAGATCTTTACTGGTGTGGGAGAATCTTTACTGGTGTGGGAGAATCTTTATTGGTGTGGAGAATCTTTACTGGTCTGGGAAGACTTTACTGGTGGGAGAACTTTACTGTGTGGGAGAATCTTACTGGTGTGATTACTGTTAACATTTTATGGAAATGTGTGAAATTTATTTGAGGACTTTATTGTTAAATCTTTACTGGTCTGGGAAGATTTTACTGGTGTGGGAGAATCTTTACTGGTCTGGAAGATCTTTACTGGTGGGAGAATTTTTACTGGTGTGGGAGAATCTTTACTGGTCTGGGAAGATCTTTACTGGTGTGGGAGAATCTTTACTGGTGTGGGAGAATTTTACTGGTCTGGGAAACTATAAATTACTGGTGGGATATTTTATGGTGGAGAATTTTACTGGTTAAATCTTATGGTGGGAGAATTATGTGAAAATTTAGTTAAGGATTTTATGTTAAATCTTTATGTTGGAAGACTTTATGTTAAATTTATGGTGGAAATTTATTTAGATTACTGGTTAAATCTTTATGAAAAAAAATTCAAAATAATAATATTAAAATATACTATAATATTATATTTTATATTTGTAGATTATGTAATAAATGATAAAAATGTTAATGAAAAATGAAGTGTTACTTTACTGTGGAGAATTTACTGTAGAATTTACTGTGGAGAATTTACTGGTTCAGAGGATCTTTACTGGTCTAAGATTACTGGTCTAAGACTTTACTGGTGGAGAACTTTACTGTCTGGAAGACTTTACTGGTAAATTTTACTGTTAGAATCTTTCTGTTGGACTTTACTGAAATTTATGGTCTAAGATTGCTGTGGAGAATCTTTATGTGTAGAACTTACTGTCTAAGATTTATGGTGTGAGAATTCCTAAATTTACTGTAGAATTTACTGGTCTGAAGATTTACTGGTAGAACTTTATGTGTAGAATCTTTACTGTTAGAATTTACTGGTCTAAGATTTACTGTAAATTTACTGTTAGAATTCCTTTGGACTTTACTTTAAATTTACTGGTCTAAGATTTTATGTAGAATTTACTAAATTTTACTGGTCTAAGATTTTACTGTGTGGGAGAACTTTCCTGGGTAGAATTTACTGTAGAATCTTTACTGGTAGAATCTTTACTGGTCTGGGAAGATCTTTACTGTGTAGAACTTTACTGGTGTGGGAGAATCTTTACTGGTCTGGGAAGATCTTTACTGTGTGGAGAATCTTTCCTGGTTGGGAGAATCTTTATTGGTGTGGGAGAATCTTTACTGGTGTGGGAGAATCTTTACTGGTCTGGGAAGACTTTACTGGTGTAGAATCTTTACTGGTGTGGAGAATCTTTACTGGTTTGAGAGGATCTTTACTGGTCTGGGAAGATCTTTACTGGTCTGGGAAGATCTTTACAGGTGTGGAGAATCTTTACTGGTCTGGGAAGATCTTTACTGGTGTGGGAGAATCTTTACTGGTGTGGGAGAATCTTTACTGGTCTGGGAAGATCTTTACTGGTGTGGAGAATCTTTACTGGTGGGAGAATCTTTACTGGTTTGAGAGGATCTTTACTGGTCTGGGAAGATCTTTACTGGTCTGGGAAGATCTTTACTGGTGTGGAGAACTCTACTGGTCTGGGAAGATCTTTACTGATGTGGGAGAACTTTACTAGTGTGGGAGAATCTTTACTGGTCTGGAAGATCTTTACTGTTGAGAACTTTACTGGTCTGGAAGACTTTACTTTAGAACTTTCCTAGAATCTTACTGGTCTGGGAAGATCTTACTGGTGAGAATCTTTACTGTGTGGGAGAATCTTTACTGGTCTGGAAGACTTTCTAAATCTTTACTGGTGTGGAGAATCTTTACTGGTTCGAGAGGATCTTTACTGGTCTGGGAAGACTTTACTGGTCTGGGAAGATCTTTACTGGTGTGGAGAACTTTACTGGTCTAAGATCTTTACTGGTGAGAATCTTTACTGGTGTGGAGAATCTTTCCTTTAAGACTTTACTGGTGTGGGAGAATCTTTACTGGTCTGGGAAGATCTTTACTGGTGTGGGAGAATCTTTACTGGTGTGGAGAATCTTTACTGGTCTGGAAGATCTTTACTGGTGTGGGAGAACTTCCTTAGAACTTTACTTGGAGAACTTTCTTTGGAGAACTTTACTTCTGGAAGACTTTACTTGAGAATCTTACTTGTGGGAGAATCTTTCCTGGTTTGAGAGGATCTTTACTGTGTGGGAGAATCTTTACTGGTCTGGGAAGATCTTTACTGGTGTGGAGAACTTTACTTGTGGAGAATCTTTACTGGTCTGGAAGACTTTACTTTGGGAGAACTTTCCTTTGGGAGAATCTTTACTGTTGGAGAATCTTTACTGTTGGGAGAATCTTTACTGGTCTGGGAAGATCTTTACTGGTGTGGGAGAATCTTTACTGGTGTGAGAACTTACTGGTCTGGGAAGATCTTTACTTTGAGAACTTTCCTGTTGAGAATCTTTACTGTGTGGGAGAATCTTTACTGTGTGGGAGAATCTTTACTGGTCTGAAGATCTTTACTGGTGTGGGAGAATCTTTACTGGTGTGGGAGAATCTTTACTGGTGTGGGAGAATCTTTACTGGTTTGAGAGGATCTTTACTGGTCTGGGAAGATCTTTACTGGTCTGGGAAGATCTTTACAGGTGTGGGAGAATCTTTACTGGTCTGGGAAGATCTTTACTGGTGTGGGAGAATCTTTACTGGTCTGGGAAGATCTTTACTGGTTTGAGAGGATCTTTACTGGTCTGGGAGGATCCCTGCAGCATCCCATGGTTGGCTTTGTGGCCTTCAAGGCCTTGTTTTGTGTATATGCAAATAATTGTGTCCCAGCACTTCTAGGTGATTGGCCCGAAGATCCACCTGTTGGGTGCCGCCATCTTGTGTTTAGAGTGCTGTGGGGATTGGATGCCTGCTTCCCCGCCCCTCTGTGATTGGCCAGCAATCAGGCCTCTGCAGCTTAAAAGCCCTCGTCTGCCTCCATTCTGGCCAGCTGTGTTCACTGAACACAGTTTGCCACTGGGTTTTTTCTGCGGTGACTGACTCTGGACTTAAGTCTGTGATTTAGAGTATTTACCCTGGGTGTGTTTAACAGTCGAGACTGTTGTAAGTTAAAACTGTTTTGTTATATTTTGGTTGTGGCTGCTCCTGCCTAGAGCTCTTATGGCTGGTTAAAGTGGCTTGAGTAACTTGTTTGTTGGTTGGAGACTGCTGGTTAGTGTTGTAAATTGTCTATCAAGGAGGTCTGTGACCTGCTTTCCCTTTATTTGTATTTTGGGGCTTGTAGCATAAAATTGCTACCCTGTTTACTTAAACTTTCTTTTGTCTAATAAATCCCTTTTACTTGAACTTGTCTCCGACCATTGTGTTGCCACCCTTTCTCCCCTGGACACTGACAAGGGCTGTAACAGGCCCCAATCCACTTTTTTTTAACCAGTGTCGGCCTGATATCTGACGCTGGTATCGGTCGGGACAGCCCTAATTACAAACTGATCAGATTCAATCAGTGATTTTCATTTGTTCCGTTCCCCTCCTCTCTTTTTTCTTTCCCCCTTCTCTCCTTTTTTTTTTTTTCACCTCCTCTTCTTCTTTTCCTTGTGTTTGTGGAAACTTGGCTCAACGACAGCATCCTGGACCATGCTATCCGGTGATTCTCATCCAAATGGTTAATTTTGTCCACGTTTGTGCGCCATGGTTTCTTATTTCACTGAAAGAGGAGAAGGAGAGAAGAAAAGAAAAGAAAAGAAAATAGAGTAGTTTATTCTTGGTCTTTTTTTTCCCCTTTTGCACCCCGCTGTAATGCTTATAATGGTTTATGTAAAGCACTTTGAATTGTTCTGTACATGAAATGTGCTATACAAATAAACTTGCCTTGCTTTGAAACCTTGTGGACATGGAGATGAAGTCATGTTCAGGTAGTTCAGCAGTTTAAAAGCTGCACGGTGGCTTTTTTTTAGGAAGTTACTGGATGTTTTACACTGAATCTGTGTCTGATTTCCCGTCTGGTTCCATCTGAACTACTGAAATTGACGCGGTGTCGGTGCTCCGTCAAAAATAGAGCTGGCGGGTATCTTTAGTGCAGCGGCGCGACATGCTGGAGCGACGATGGACCGCGCATGTGCCGCGGTGTGCACGATATATTTCAAATCCAGTGACTACATGGGTGTGGTCCGGTGCGCAGGGCGTGCCGCTGCGCTCACGGACCAGGTGCAATGCCGGGGCAACATGCTTCCGGGTGGACAGAGCGCTGGTTGAGGGGGGAAGACTCATGGTGGTGCACTGTGTGTCTACATCAACGATGCCTGGTGCTGCGACGCTGTGGTGGTTTGCAGACACTGTTCACCACTGGGGGGGTTTATGATCATCAAGTGCCGGACGTTCTACTTGCCCAGGGAATGTTCTGCTATCCTGATAGCAGCGGTCTACATCCCTCCCAGCTACGCCAACAACAGGAGTGAGGCACTGAACGAATTCCACCAGCACATCAGTGAGCAGCTAACAGTCCCCCTGATGCGTTCCTCATCCTGGCTGGGGACTTCAACCATGCCACCCCCAAGAGTGTGTTTCCACATCTACATTGACATGTCAACTTTCCTACAAGAGGTTATAACTTCTTGGACAATATTTACACCACTCAGAAAGGAGCATACAAAGCCCCCCCCCCCCCACACACACACACACACACACACACACACACACACACACGCACACCCACACACACACACACACACACCCTTGGAGCCTCAGACCACTCCACTGTTATGCTAATCCCTGCATACAGACCACTGGTTTAGGTGACTAAACCAGCCAAGAAGGAGATCTGGGTGTGGCCAGAGGGTCATCGGAGGCTCTCAGGACTGTTTCTCCACCACCGACTGGAGCATGTTCAGACATGCAGCCACTTACGACATCGTAGACCTCCAGGAGAACACCGAGACCATCACAGCGTACATGAGGGAGGTGCATGGACGATGTCACGGTCTCCAGAACCATCTCCATCCAGGCCAACTACAAACCTCCAGGAGGATCGCTGACTGCTTCAGGGACAGCAGAGACTCCAGGAACCTGTGGCGGGCTTTCCAGACCATCACGGACTACAAGCCCCCCCACAGACCTGCGACAACCCCCCTCCCTGCTGAACCAGCTGAAACAACTTCTTTGCTCTCCAGCACAGAGGATCCCTCCCCCCTCCGATGACCAGGTGCTGTCAGTGTCTTCGGACAGCGTGAGGACACTCAGGAGGATCAACGGCAGGAAAGCCCCCGGTCCCGACGAGATTCCTGGTCGTGTCCTCAGAGACTGTGCTGCGGAGCTCATGGACGTCTTCCTGGACATCTTTAACATCTCGCTGAGACAAGCTGTCGCCCCGACATGCCTCAAAGCCCCCACCATCATCCCGGTACTGAAGAAGTTGTCCCCCACCTGCTACAACTACCCCCCCTTCGTGCTTACCTCCATCATCATAAAGTGAATTGAGTGGCTACTCATGCACCACATCAGGTCCACCCTCCCCCCCAATCTGGACCCCTACCAGTTTGCATATCGGTCCAACCGCTCGACTGATGATGCCATCTCCACCGCCCTCCACTCAGCCCCCACCCACCTGGAGACCAAGGACTCACATGTCAGAATGCTGTTCATGGACTTCAGCTCAGCATTCAACACCATTACCCCCCCAGCAGCTCATCATCAAACTGGTCCAGATGGGACTCAACACCTCCCTCTGCAACTGGCTGCTGGACTTCCTGATGGGGAGACCACAGTTCGGGTCGGCAGCAACACCTCCAGCACCGTCACGCTGAACACGGGGGGCCCCCAAGGATGCGTGCTGAGCCCCCTCCTCTTCACTCTGCTGACCCACGACTGCACCCCAACATTCAGCTCCAACCTCTTCCTTAAGTTCACAGACGACACGACCGTGGGGGATCTGATCACCAACAACGATGAGACAAACTACAGCAGTGAGGTGATCCGTCTGGTCACTTGGTGCTTGGTGCAAGGACAAGCATCTCCATCTGAACGTGGAGAAGATGAAGGAGATGGTGGTGGACTTCAGGAGAGGGTCTGTCCAGCATGCTCCACTGATCATCAATGGTGCTGAGGTGGAGCGGGTGCAGCACTAAGTTCCTGGGTGTCCACATCTCCCAAGACCTGTCCTGGGACCCCAACACCACGTCCCTGGCCAAGAAAGCCCAACAGAGGCGCTACTTCCTGCAGAAACCGCCCCCCATCATGCACTGCTTCTACAGGTGACCCCACCCACAGTGTCTTCACCCTGCTGCCGTGAGGGAGGAGGCTGCAGAGTGTCTGGGCCAGAACCAGAACCAGCAGGCTCAGAGCTTTTTCCACCAGGCAGTGAGGATGCTCAGCTGCCTCCCCCACCCCCCCTGACTCTGCCCGATCACGATCTCAGCTACCTCAGGACTGCACACCTCCCTTCATCATCACCATGGCAACAGTTCAACACTGTAGAACATTGTTATGGCAACAGTTCAACACTGTAGAACATTGTTCTAAATGGCACTACTACATGTTGCACTATCGCATCCATCAGGACTGCTGCTCAGTTTACCCCCCCCCCCCCCCCCCCATATGCATCATTGCCACTGCACTGTTGCACTGTCAGACTTTACTGTTACATGCTACAGTTCCATGTTCACATCGTCATTGCTCTGTAATATCTGCACTACTTCCTACATTAGTGTTGTAATACCGTTCACATTGTCTACTTTCATCCCCTTTTTTGGTAAATTTGTGATCTTTAGGATTTAAACTCTTAGGGCCCGATTTACGAAAGGTTTGCGCTTGTTAAAACAGGCGCTATCTTCATTACGCACGCAATAATCCACCAGAGCTGATTTACAAAGCAGGACAAAAGGAGGTTTTGCGCCTGTTGAGGGGCAAAATAGCGCCGCTGTCCATTTTGCGCATCTGCTGCAGATGAATATGCAAACCGGGCGTTTCTGCCGGAAGGCGCAAAATATTGGGAGGAGACTATGCAAAACCTCAGTTTAACACGCGCAATGTGATCTATCAACCGTTCAACGGAAAGCGGGCGCAAAAAATTGCGTGTAATTTAGCACGTCTGAAAAGCAGGTATAACTGGCAGCTTTACGCACTGATGGCTGGAAGATGCTGCAGGACTGCAGACATCGGGTCAGAATCATTTCTCATGATGTGTTCAGGCGACACGTCAAGTTTTCATTATTTAACTAAATAACAATCAACATCACTGTTGAACACGGTTATTCTAGACATGAACCAGAACATCTGCAGCTGCAGCATCATGCTAGTTAAAGCTGATATTATTTATGTCTTTTTAGTTTCTTTTACTTTTTGCCAATGGCATATTTTTAAATTAAAATCATCTCCTGCTCCTCCACACCGCAGCGACTGCTGCTGTTCTGAGGTTGCTTTCCTGCGTGAAGTTGGCCCCCACCCCACAGAAAACTCAGTGAAAATAACCAGTAACGCACAAACTATTGATACTGCTTTTTACTGAGTTTTGCATGGGGTGGGGGGCAATTACGCAGGTCCCGCGCCTGGCATTGTGCCAAAGAGCGCGCAGTCTGTGCGTAATATCAGATCATCTTCACCAGCGTGTCCTTAACCATGTCCTTATCCACGTCCTCATCCATGTCCTAATCCATGTCCTTATCCATGTCCTCATCCATGTCCTTATCCACGTCCTTAAACTGGCCTCTTCTTACGATCCACAGGGAAACCTGCTGCATTGTTTTTATTTATAGTTATTATATGAAGAGTTCATTTGCAAAAACAGACAAATGCCACTGTGGAAAAACGGAGTTAACTGCTTTTGTTGCTGTCGGGTACAAACCTCCTATCTCCATTTTACATCATTAAAACTCCACTTCATGTGAGCTTGATTTGGTGAAAATATTCAAAAAGTAAATGAAGTGCAAAAAGAAAAATTTTTTTTTCTAAATGGAGTTTGTCTATTTTTGCAAATGAACTCTTCATATTTATTTGTAGAGTTTGTAGATGTGTAATCTTTGTAGATCACCCGCAAACGCTAAAATGACAGCACACGCTATTTTTTTTGCGAGGCAAAGACATTAGCCTCGCAATTTGGATTCTTTGTAAATCAGGCCCTTTGTGTTCAGATTTCTAGGTTATCCAAGCGGATTCCCAGTTTTTTATATTTTATCTTATAGTTTATTATATTTTATGCAGCGTGGGTTTGAGTGGACTGTAATTTCATCTGTGGTGTGGCACATTTGACAAATAACATTGATTGATTGATCAATCATCGACTAATCGATTAATCAGAGGGCCATTTCTTTTTTTTTCTATTTCATTTATTTCTTTCGAACTTAAAAAAACTTAGCAGATCCAAAACCCTTTAGTCAGACACAACTTAAATTCAGAATTCAAAATTGACACAATACACCTGATCAGATCAGAACTCTACAACAATTGTAGTCCTCAATGAAAGTTTATTGATTATAATACTTGATATTAACTATACTCTTTTATAAATCATGATGCAACAAAATTCTCTCTATAAATCATAATCCTCATAATCACAGTATAATGCTTAATAATCTCAATAATGATAATAGTCGTAATCATAATAATCTCTTTATAGTCATAATATAATACTTAATAATCGATAAACATAAAACATCATTCCCAGACTCCTGATGTGACGCGGCATAATGAACATGTAGGATTTGTTTTATGAAGCGCTGCAGCGATGTGTCATCCTACCTGCAGCTGTTTGAACTGCAACACCGACGGCAGTTTCTATCCGATAAACGTTTCCCACGCACACACTCGCTCCAGGAACACACACATCCACCGCTGACCTCATAAGCAACGCCGCAGGTGCTTCCCTTTACTGATACTTCATCCTCACAACGGCCGCGTGACCGCGTCTCTGACGATTACACATGAAGTCTCTGGACGATTCCCACTTTCACTTTCACCTGTAATATTTAAGCTTTACACGAAACAGAGAATCAGGGCCACATTAAGAATTTTTAATGGACTTAGAGAATAAACTTATATATTTACAGGAAAATCATAGCCATAATTTTATCAGAGAAAAAGTTGTAAATAAAAAAAAAGTCGTAATTGAAGAAGAATAATGCAGTAATGTATGAAAATAAAATATATAGTTATAATTTAACAACAATAAAGTCGCATTTTAAAAGAATAAAGTTGTAATTTGTGGAAATAAAGTCATAATTTGCCGAGGATAAAGTAGTTTTTTACGGGAATAAAGTCATGATTTACAAGAATAAAGTCGTAATTTATTGAGAATCAAGTTGTAAATTTATGAGAATAAAATAATAATTGAACAACAATAACGTTTTAATTTAGGAAAATAAAGTCATAATTGACATAATTTTATGAGAATGAAGTTGTAAACATACAAGAATAAAATTGTAATTTAACAATAAAGTCATAAATAGAAAAGTACAAAGTTGTAATTTAACAAAATTAAGAAGTCATTTAACTAGAAAAAAAGTAAATACACAAGAGTAAAGTCATAATTTATTGAGAATAAAGTCACAAATACAACAATAAATTTTGTAAATTTAAGAGAATAAAGTCAGAGCTGAACGTCGTAATTCAGGAACATGAAGTCATAATTTACAAGAATAACATTTTAATTTAACGAGAATGAGGTCGATATAATTTCAAGATTACAAAAAAAAAAAAACAAGGAAACATGGACGCGGCTGGTGTTCTGCCATAAACCTGAAATCACACCATCTGCTGATACTTTATTCTTGTAAAATAATGACCTTTGTCCTGTTAAATTATGACTTTATTCTTTTAAAATTGTGATTTTTTTGTTGTAAAATTATAATTATATTCTTGTAAAATGATTACTTTTTTCTGAATGTGGCCCTAATTGTTTTATTTTCCAGTTTCATTTTTTTCATAACAACCTTACACATGTGATTTTACACTTAGGCCCGATTTACGAAAGGTTTGCGCTTGTTAAAACAGGTGCTATCTTCATTACGCACGCAATAATCCGCCAGAGCTGATTTACAAAGCAGGGCAAAAGGAGGTTTTGTGCCTGTCAAGGGGCAAAATAGCGCTGCTGTCCATTTTGCGCATCTGCTGCAGATGAATATGCAAAACTGGGCGTTTCTGCCAGAAGGCACAAAATATTGGGAGGAGACTATGCAAAACCTCAGTTTAACACGCGCAATGTGATCTATCAACTGTTCAAAGGAAAGCGGGCGCAAAAAATTGCATGTAATTTAGCACGTCTGAAAAGCAGGTATAACTGGCAGCTTTACGCACTGATGGCTGAAAGATGCGGCACACAGGACTGCAGACATCGGGTCAGAATCATTTTTCATGATGTGTTCAGGCGACACGTCAAGTTTTCATTATTTAATTAAATAACAATCAACATCACTGTTAAACACGGTTATTCTAGACATGAACCAGAACATCTGCAGCTGCAGCATCATGGTAGTTAAAGCTGACATTATTTATGTCTTTTTATTTTCTTTTACTTTTTGCCAATGGCATATTTTTAAATTAAAATCATCTCCTGCTCCTCCACACCCCAGCAACTGCTGCTGCTCTGAGGTTGCTTTCCTGCGAGTCCCCCACCCCAGAAAAAACTCAGTGAAAATAACCAGAAACGGCACAAACTAATATACTATTTTTTTTACTGAGTTTTGCATGGGGTGGGGGGCAATACGCAGGTCCCGCCTGCATTGTGCCGCGCGCGTCTGTGCGTATATCAGATCATCTTCAACACGTGCCTTATCCATGTCCTTAAACTGGCCTCTTCTTACGACCCACAGGAAACCTGCGCATCGTTTTTATTTATAGTTATTATATGAAGAGTTCATTTGCAAAAACAGACAAACATCACTGTGGAAAAACGGAGTAACTGCTTTGGTTGCTGTTGGGTACAAACGTCCTATATCCATTTTACATCATTAAAACCCTCCACTTCATTGAGCTTGATTTTCTGAAAATATTCAAAAGAAATGAAGAGTTTATTTGCAAAGCAGTTAACTCCATTTTTCTAAATGGCGTTTTCTATTTTTGCAAATAACTCTTCATATTTATCTTATATTCTGTTTTTATTTGCCTCATTATATCTCTAAACTAACATCTCTCATCAGATGAATTTCATTTTGCGTTTACCACATGCTCTTCTGAACTTTCCGTCGCAGTCGGAGCGCACGCAAATCCTCATTTAAATCCTGCTGTTTGCGCCTGTTACAGATTGCGCGTGTAATCTTTGTAGATCACCCGCAAACGCTAAAATGACAGCGCACGCTATTTTTTTTGCAGGCAAAGACATTAGACTCGCAATTTGGAGTCTTTGTAAATCAGGCCCTTAGTCTTTTATTCTGACCTCCAGGATTAACACACTGGATTAACACTAGACCAGGGGTCCGTTGCACGAAGCAAATTAAACTAACTCTGAGTGTAACTCTGAACTCTGAGTTGATATTCAGGGATACAAAACTCTGAGTTTTCGGTCCCAGAACAGCTGATTTGAGTTGTTTTAATCAACTCAGAGTAGTTCACCCCGGGTTTTACACATGCTCTACCGTGATGTAAAGCCAGCATCAATGGAGCACCGATTCAACGGGTCACCATGGCAACGCAGACACGAGGGCGGGGCTGCGTTCACCATTGAATGGAGATATAACTTCTAAAGCCTCATATGGTGAGTTTGAACTGCTGCTGCAAAAAAAAAGAAAAAAAAAGAAAAAAAAGATGGCATGGAGAAGATTTGAGTTTAAATTCTGTCCTTTACAATCACAGTGATGTTATAGGATAGAACTATTTAATGGTAACGCAATAGTCCAGGAATCTGTCACTATGATTCTAGGTGGTTTTGTGTATAGATGCCTGTTTGGTCTAACGGTTTGTGCACCTGCCTCCCACTTGGGAGACTGATGTTCAAATCCAGCTCTCTATTTTCATCACAGCCTTTTCATTTATTTAACTTGGGTGCGATCCTGCAGGAGACGCGCTCTTGTCGGCAGCATTAACATTTAAGATGAAATATAACCGTCACGTTTCTCAAATGCCCTGCATCTCCAATAAAAGAAAAAAAAATCTATTTGCGAAAGAACACAGGGCAATAAACAATAACTGATCTGCTTTGAGGGGAAAACATATGGCAACACGAAAGAAGTCACATCTGGTGCTGAACCCCGGCTCACCGTGTGACAGACATGCAGCGTCACCATTTACCCAGAGACAGAGACAGGTGTGAGGTCAGATAATCAGGTGAGAGCATCTCTCAGAAACAGAGGCAGGACCTCCAACTGAACGATCTCTGAATGTTTAAACATTCAGAGATCGTTATCAGACCACCGATAGAAGTTTCATTTCCCGACAGTCGTCATTTCTGACGTTGCAGTTTCACATCACAGCCAGTTATCCACACACAAGCTGATCCGTCCGTGCGTTTATAATATCACCATCCGTATGTGATAACTGGAGGTCCTGTCTCTCTGTTTCTTTGGCCTGATTATTTGACCTCACAGCTGCAGCGGTCTGTCTCTGTCTCTGGGTAGATGGTGAAGCTGCATGTCTGTCACACTGAAAGCTGTAGTTCAGTCCTGGGTGTGATCTATTTCATGTTGCCATACGTTTTCCCCTCGAAGCAGATCGGTTATTGTTTTTGCCCTGCGTTCTTTTGCAAACTGATTTTTTTTTTCTTTCATTGGAGATGCAGGGCATTTGAGAAATGCCACGGTTATATTTCATCTTAATGCTGCCGACAAAAGCGCGTCTCCCCCCGCAGATCGCACCAAAGTTAAATGAATAAAAAGGCTGTGATGGAAGTGCAGAGCTGGATACGCAAACCATCGGACCAAACAGGCGTTTATGCACAAAATCACCTGCAATCATGCTGAAACAATCCTATACTGTCGCGTTACCATTAACCAGTTCTACCCTATAACATCTTTTTTGTGGCAGCAGTTCAAACTCGCCATATGAGGCTGTAGAAGTTATTGGCCCAATAGGGGATTATCACGCTTACCAGAAGTTCCCGGATTTTGGGCACTTCCTCTTCCGGGCCATGTTAACGACAGCCGTTCCTGCTCTGTTATACTGTTTAAATCGGATAAACTCCAAACATACTCAAGTTTTCATTCTAGACTGAAATGATACTAAGGAAGAAGTGGATCAAAGCGATCGATTCGCCGCGGTGAAGGGCCGAACTTTATAATAAAACACACGTTTGTTTGTCCCCGGTGGGGCACAACACCAGCACTTCACAGCATTCTAGCATTAGCCAGCTAGCGTTTACTGACGTGCTTAACATTGTGCGTCTTAAAACACACAAACATCTGAAAATCGGGTCTGTACCCCCCCCCGTTTCCAGTGGAACAACTGGGGACTGCCAAGAAAGGAGACGCTTTCAGATGCTTGTGTGTTTTCAGCCGCACAAAGTTAGGCACGTTATCGAGCTGGCTAATGCTAACCTGCTAACACGGCTGTATAGTCTGCCGGCCACAAACAAACGTGTCGTTTTATTATAAAGTTCGGTCCTTCACCGCGGCGAATCGGTCGTTTTGATCCACTTCTTCCTTAGCATCACTTCAGTCTGGAATGAAAACTTTGCATTGGCGTTTATCCGATTTACAAAGTTTAACAGAGTAGTAGCTGGCGGACTACTGTTAGCAGGTTAGCATTAGCCAGCTTGATGACGTGCCTAACTTTGTGCGGCTGAAAACACGCAAGCATCTGAAGGCGTCTCCGTTCTTGGCAGTCCCCAGTTGTTGCACTGGAAACGGGGACATCCAGATGTATGTGTGTTTTAAGACGCAAAAAGTTAAGCACGTCGGTAAACGCTAGCTGGCTAATGCTAGCATGCCGGTGTTGTGCCCCATCGGCTGCAAACAAACATGCTACGTTGTTTAATTATAAAGTTGGGCCCTTCACTCTGGAGAATCGCTTTGATCCACTTCTTCCTTAGTGTCACTTCAGTCTGGAATCCGTGAAAATTTCAGTAGGGTTGGCGTTTATTCACGTTATCTACGAAGTAAAGCAGGGACATTGAACTGGGCCGGAAGTGGGCCGTCTAAGTGTTTCAAACCGGAAGTTCGGAACACGGAAGCGTGATAATCCCCTATTCCAATCCCTCTTTTCATCCCTACCCCTAGCCCCTCCCCTTGGCCCTAACACTTGAAAATCATTCCCCTAAGAAATGGGACAACCCTTCGAAATCCTCATGTGTCACCAATAGTCGTCCGTGGCCAGTAAACTGACATCACGGCTGTTTCCAGAAGAGTTCGCAATGCAGTCTGCAGCATTTATTTGTCAATAAAGTTTTGTTGAAAAAGAAAAAAGCCGCATGCAGCAGCAATAATCTCCCTTTCCTGGGCGACTGGATTATTTCTTTGGCTTTCGGCCGAAAAAGCGGACAAATGAAAGGAAAAGAAGACGTCTTTGACTCAAACTTGCTGTTAATGTGACTCTCAGACATGATCAGTCGGAGGCATTGTGACAGGACCGCCAACCGCCATCATGGTAGCACACGTGTAAAACCCGGGGTGAACCACTCTGAGTTGATTAAAACAACTCAAATCAGCTGTTCTGGGACCGAAAACTCAGAGTTTCGTATCTCCGAGTAGATACACTCAGAGTTTGTTGAACCTGCTTCGTGTAACGGACCCAGAAATCACTCTGAAAACAAACATAAAATCTAAGCAAAAAAAAGTTTGACTCCTTCGTGTGAAAACCCCAAACATGTTTAATGAACCCCTTTTATAAAGCAGATACAAAGAAATACCTGATTTTAACCCTCTAGGGACGTTGGATGCACCGGTGCGTCCGAATCGCATGCCAGATTTAAGATGACGTAGCAGCTAAACGCACAGAGACACCATTCCAACTTCTCTGGACAGGGCAGACTTCAAACTATAAGCCAGTTTTTAAATCGTGTTAATAGACCAAATATAACCGGAGTTACGATATAAAATGTACAACCTAGTTTTCCATCTGATATTACATACATGTTTAATGCGCGTTTGGTGAAGGAAAATAACGGGAAAAACGGCAAACTCAATGGAAAGTGCCCATAAGCTAGAATAAAAGTGTCACAAAAACCTAACAACCTCTTTACAGTTGGTAAAAAAATGCAACATATCAACCGATATGAGAATTATGTGACAACATGATGCATTTTGTTGCTGAGGAAGAGAGGAGGTGGTGGAAGTTACCAAAAAATTCACCAAAATCAGATTTCAGGGCTGCCTCCTGGTGGACAGGAGGACTAACACACCCTGAAAATATCAGACCTGTAATGTTCTTTCTGTTTTGTGATGGACAGAACTGTCTTTTTGGATTGGATCAATTAATCTTTTTGGCATCTCATGGTGATTATTGACTGTTTTGTAAATAATTGGAAAAAAATGCCTTAGACTTTGCTGCATTTTGATGTAATTCTTGTTTTATATCTCTTTTGATGGCCAATTTTTCCAAATATTCTTTAAACGAACTACTTATATTTGCATTCTAAGTTATAAAAATGGTCCGTGAAACAAGTTTGTGGTTTTCACAATGAAAAATCAAAGTTTTTTCTACTCGGATTTTATGTTTTCTTAATGGTTTTAGGCCAACTGTGTTAAAACAGTGAGTCAAAATGAAAAAGAAACTGTAAAATCACATTGGTGAGGTTGTGCTGAAAAAAAAAGATACCAAACAAGGTAAACTACTTTTAAAAAGTGAGATTTAAAGGTTAAATCAAAAGTAGTGTAAAACTAATATTTATACCCCTAGTCACTAGAGGGTTAAACTTATTTACAAATTCAATAAGCAAATAAGTTATAAACAACTGTTTACATCAACATGCAGCAACGTGTCAGGGTTTTACTTAGTAAACAATCAGTTTTCATTAGAAGATGCTACATAAACCCGTCCGTTTATAAAACACACTTCCAATATTTTATGTATTTGATTTTATTTTGTTTATTAAAACTGTTGTATTTGTTTAAACTGCTGCTTCTGCAGCTGCTGTGATGTTTTCATGGATGAGAATAAAACAGCCGGCCTTGAAGCAGGAAAACATGTAAACCAATAAATAAATGTCGTAGATTTCCTCTCTGCTTCCAGCAGCTGAGACGTGAAATCCATCCGGAGCAGATCCAACTTCTCCTGGATCTGCACAAGCATCTGCAGCCGTTTTCCTGGACGCTGTCTGACACACATTCACTCATGTTTCACATTCACTTCGTCCTTCACTGTAATTACTGCTTTTCCCTACAACCCATTTACTCGTGACTTTCCCAAATAATTCCTCCCGAGGAGCAACAGCGCAGCCGTAATTAACTTGCATTAGTTCTCCGGTGTGGAGGCAGAAAGTGGGACAGCTACCACGGCAGCATCTGCAAATGGCTCGCTGGTTAATTATGCTGCACCGCTGGTCTGTCCCGGGGGGGGGGGGCTCCATAAAATTACACTTTCTTTCCTCCTGTTTGGGTTTCTGTCTGGCAGTCAGTCAGCTGCAGAAGCCAATTAAGAGTCACAAACAAACCAAACATATAGATTCAGCTTTAATCTAACGCATGCTGTATTTCTCTCTCACACATCCTTGTACTTCTATCTTTGCGAGGACATTCGTTAACATAATGCCCTTGTCCGAACCCTGACCTAAACCCAATTCTAACCTAAACTCTAAAACCAAATCTTGACTCTCAAAAATGGGTTTTTCTTTGGCTTTTTTAGTGAAGACCGGCCACAATGTCCTCACTTTGCCTAAATGTCCTCACTTTGTTGGCTAAAAATGCAAAATGGTCCTCACTATGAAGCAAGTACAGGAACACACACACTCACTATTTTTAGTGATGACTCGACTAGATAGCACACAGCCTCCAAGGCACACTTCTGAAGATATAATTAAAGTGGCTTTATTTCTACAGCATCGTCATGGCAACCTTCACAAACAGCAACATACTTGTAAACCTTCGTCAGGTTTGGTTTGTTCAAGGTGTTTCTAAACAAGACTTCATTCTGCGCCTGCAACAGAACGTTCTATCAATGAAAGCAAGAATAAATAAAAATTTCTCTGAAAATGAACCACTGAAAGTCAGATGTTGTTTTTCACCCAGCTTCAACAGAATTATTTAAAAAATAAACTCATATAAATGGCCCGAGGGGCAAACTCCGCTGGAGAGCGGTAAGCCGACTTCCATGTTGGACAAAGGTTGTAGTTCTCCTGTCATCCACTAGGAGCTCCAAAACAGAGCAAATCCCCACAGACTCCCATGTTAAAAAGACCACAGTAGAAATAAACATGTTTACAAGAAACAAACATGTTTACAGCATGAATAAACATGTTTACAGCAGGAATAAACATGTTTACAGCAGTTTACAGCAGGAATAAACATGTTTACAGCAGAAATAAACATGTTTACAGCAGAAATAACACATTTACAGCAGAAAATAAACACGTTTACAGCAGAATAAACACGTTTACAGTAGAATAAACACGTTTACAGCAGAATAAAAACATTTACAGCAGGAATAAACATGTATACAGCAGAAATATACATGTTTACAGCAGAATAAACATGTTCACAGCAGAAATAAACATGTTTACTGCATGAATATACACATTTACAGCAGAAATAAACACGTTTACAGCAGAATAAACACGTTTACAGCAGAATTAACACGTTTACAGCAGGAATAAACATGTTCACAACAGAAATATACATGTTTACAGCAGAAATAAACATGCTTAAAGCAGGAATAAACATGTTTACAGCAGAATAAATATGTTTACAGCAGGAATAAACATGTTTACAGCAGAAATAAACACGTTTACAGCAGAATAAATATGTTTACAGCATGAATAAACACATTTACAGCAGGAATAAAAATGTTGACAGCAGAATAAACATGTTTACAGCACAATAAATATGTTTACAGCATGAATAAACATGTTTACAGCAGGAATAAACATGTTTACAGCAGGAATAAACACGTTTACAGCAGAATAAAAATGTTTACAGCAGGAATAAACACATTTACAGCAAAAATAAACACGTTTACAGCAGAATAGACATGTTTACAGCAGGAATAAAGACATTTACAGCGGGAATAAACATGTTCACAACAGAAATATACATGTTTACAGCAGAAATAAACATGCTTATAGCAGGAATAAACATGTTTACAGCAGAATAAACATGTTTACAGCATGAATAAACATGTTTACAGCAGGAATAAACATGTTTACAGCAGAATAAACACATTTACAGCAGGAATAACAATGTTTACAGCAGAATAAACATGTTTACAGCAAGAATAAACACGTTTACAGCAGAAATAAACACGTTTACAGCAGAATAAATATGTTTACAGCATGAATAAACATGTTTACAGCAGGAATAAACATGTTTACAGCAGAATAAACATGTTTACAGCAGGAATAAACATGTTTACAGCAGAAATAAACATGTTTACAGCAGAAATTAACACATTTACAGCAGGAATAAACACGTTTACAGCAGAATAAACACGTTTACAGCTGAATAAAAATGTTTACAGCAGGAATAAACATGTTTACAGCAGAAATAAACACGTTTACAGCAGAATAAATGTCTACAGCATGAATAAACATGTTTACAACAGGAATAAACATGTTTACAGCAGAATAAGCATGTGTACAGCAGGAATAAACACGTTTACAGCAGAGTAAAAATGTTTACAGCAGGAATAAACACGTTTACAGCAGAATAAAAATGTTTACAGCAGGAATAAACACATTTACCGCAGAAATAAACACATTTACAGCAAAAATAAACACGTTTACAGCAGAATAGACATGTTTACAGCAGGAATAAACACATTTACAGCGGGAATAAACATGTTCACAACAGAAATATACATGTTTACAGCAGAAATAAACATGCTTATAGCAGGAATAAACATGTTTACAGCAGAATAAACATGTTTACAGCATGAATAAACATGTTTACCGCAGGAATAAACATGTTTACAGCAGAATAAACATGTTTACAGCAGAATAAACACATTTACAGCAGGAATAAAAATGTTTACAGCAGAATAAACATGTTTACAGCAGGAATAAACACGTTTACAGCAGAGATAAACACGTTTACAGCAGAATAAATATGTTTACAGCATGAATAAACATGTTTACGACAGGAATAAACATGTTTACAGCAGAATAAACATGTTTACAGCAGAATAAACATGTTTACAGCATGAATAAACATGTTTACAGCAGGAATAAACATGTTTACAGCAGAATAAACATGTTTACAGCATGAATAAACATGTTTACAGCAGGAATAAACATGTTCACGGCAGAGTAAACATGTTTACAGCAGGAATAAACATATCAATGGATAAGATAAGGATAATTTCTTTGTATTTAATAGGAAGGAGGCCCAAACATACAGTCTGCCTTGTTTAGTCCATTTATTTAATCTGGCCGTGGTCATTGGACCTTCAAAAATTGGGGGAGTGGATAGCCCAGTGGTAGCATCGTGGGCTTGGGCGCGGAGGACCCGGGTTTGTGTGGACCCCTGAGCAAGGTCCTTAACCCCCCACCAACTGCTCCCCGGGCACTTTAAGTAGCAGCCCATCTCTCTCTGATACTCACAATACAGAGATGGGTAAAATGCAGAGCCCTAATTTCTCTTCGGGGATCATACAAGTATAACAAAAAAAAAAAAAAAAGAAAAAAAAATGAAGCCATCTTCATAGTAAAAGTGGGTTTGGTTGATTTGATTGATAATGGATTTTTGGATTGATATATCAACCTATTGTTGCACCCCTATCTGGACCAGTGGTCTTGAATCTGTGCAGGTACGATTAAATCTGAAGACTGTCAATGTTTCTTGAGAGAAATGTGCTGCCAGTGTCAGAAAGCTTGGTCTCAGTCGCAGGTCTTGGGTCTGCAACAGGATAACGACCCAGAACACATGAAACAACCAAGAATGGCTGAGAGGAAACACTGGACTGTTCTGAGGTGGATTCTGTGAACCTTAATCCTACTGAGCATCTTTGGAAGGAGCTGAGACATGCCGTCTGGAAAAGGCCTAGACCAGTGGTGTCCAAAGTCGGTCCTCAAGGCCGCTGTCCTGACGGTTTCCACGCCTCCGTGCACCAGCACAGCTGACTCAAACTAAATGAATCTAGAAGCCGATGAATCTGAGTCAGGTGTGTGTTGGAGAAGGGGGACATGGAAAACCTGCAGGATTGTGGCCCTCGAGGACCGGAGCTGGACACCCCTGGCCCAGACCGTTAACAGAGAGGGACGAACCCTCCGCTACGTCACCTGTTGGTGACGAGCTATAAGTGAGACCAGGTGGGCGTGTCCCTCCGGCCCCATCTTGCCGTGTCACATGTCGTCACTCCCAGAAAATACTAAAATGGGCAAATAATTGACAGCTGACGTACTCTGGGCTAAACGCTAATCGAGCTAACTCAAAACTAACAGGAGCTAACAAAGATTAGCTCCTGAGCAGCAGATAAAGGTCAGATATGTTTGGACTGTTAGCTGCTAAAAACCACCATGTTGCTGCTGCAGACTGAGACCTTACTGAGTGCTTACAAGGAGCTAACTGTTAGCCACCGGTAGGCAAGCAGACATCCGGTCTCCCGCCTGTCAATCAAAAGGACACGCCCCTAATATTGTGTAATTTCAAGATTGAACTTTTTTTTTTTTTTTCTTATTATTTAATTTTTTATTTTTATTTTTTCATTTTTTTTTTTTTTTTTTTTCCTGAGATTTATTCCTCTATTTTTTTGTTGAGGAGTTTAGATTGGATATTAATATTCCTGATGTCACTTGAACTTCGTCTTCCTCTTTTGAGTTTCCGGGTTAGAGTTGTTGATGTTATTGCGGTTCCCCCCACCCGACATTGTGATTTTATTTTGTGTGATTTCACCTTCTTTTTTGGATTTTATTTATTTTTTTTTTTTTTTTGTCTTGCTATATTCCTCCATGAATTCCCTGTAAATTATATTTAGGTTTATCCTAATTTTTTTTTATGATTTACATGGCCCCATGCCAGCACACCACCCACAACAACTATCGACCCCCCCCCTTTTATTGTGATTTATGGTGGGAGGGATGAATGGGCATAATGGAACCACTGGTTTGAAGTGGGAGTTAGAATTGTTAGCAGCACTCCACTTGGGTCTATTGGATGAGTAACCTCCCACACATCGAGGCCACGGTAGAAACCTTGTTTGTTTTTTATTTTTTATTAAAGCTTTTTTTCGGGACCCGATGGTTTTTTTGGAGGATTTGTTGGGGTGTCGCCTGGCTGACTGGGAGGGGATGGGGCCTAACCCCGTGGCAGCAAGACCCCCGTCCTTCTTGTTTTTGCTTTTTTTTTTGGGAGGAAGAAGCCCCCGCCGACGGAAACCCCAAACACCCGGGGAGACAAAAATTACCCCTGAAACCCGTTTAATCTTGAGTTTTTTGATCGGCACGGAAAAACCCCCCCAAAATATATTACTAAGAGGAGAAAGGACCAGCAAACCCTCCCAATATGTTTTTCCCCCTGAAAAAAAAAAAAAAAAAAAAAAAAAATAGATTCCCCCCCCTGGAGTGCGACCCTTCCCCCGGCCCCCCCCCCCGGCTAACCCAATAACATCTAAACAGATGAGTTATAAAAGATTCATCCCCCTCACAGTTTACATGAAGATAAACTTGACCTATTAAACCTAAAATGATGTTTGAACCAGACTGTAAACATGTTTATTTCTGCTGTAAACATGTTTATTTCTGCAGGAAACGTGTTAATTCTGATGTAAACATTTATTCCTGCTGTAAACGTGTTTATTCTGATGTAAACGTGTTAATTCTAATGTAAACATGTTTATTTCTGCTGTAAACATATTTATTCTGATATAAACGTGTTTATTTCTGCTGTAAACCTGTTTATTCTGATGTAAACATGTTTATTTCTGCTGTAAACGTGTTTATTTTGATGTAATAGTGTTTATTCCTGCTGTAAACGTGTTTATTCTGATACAAACGTGTTTATTCTGCTGTAAACGTGTTTATTCCTGCTGTAAACGTGCTTATTCTGATGTAAACATGTTTATTTCTGCTGTAAATGTGTTTATTCTGATGTAAACATGTTTATTTTTGCTGTAAACGTGTTTATTCTGATGTAAACGTGTTTATTCCTGCTGTAAACGTGTTTATTCTGATGTAAACATGTTTATTTCTGCTGTAAACGTGTTCATTCTGATGTAAACATGTTTATTTTTGCTGTAAGCGTGTTTATTCTGATGTAAACGTGTTTATTCCTGCTGTAAACGTGTTTATTCTGATGTAAAGGTGTTTATTCCTGCTGTAAACGTGTTTATTCTGATGTAAACATGTTTATTTTTGCTGTAAACGTGTTTATTCCTGCTGTAAATGTGTTTATTCTGATGTAAACATGTTTATTTCTGCTGTAAACATGTTCATTCTGCTGTAAATATGTTCATTCTGCTGTAAATATGTTCATTCTGCTGTAAACATGTTCATTCTGCTGTAAACATATTTATTCTGCTGTAAACATGTTCATTCTGCTGTAAACATGTTTATTCTGCTGTGAACATGTTCATTCTGCTGTAAACATATTTATTCTGCTGTAAACATGTTCATTCTGCTGTAAACATGTTTATTCTGCTGTGAACATGTTCATTCTGCTGTAAACATGTTTATTCTGCTGTAAACATGTTCATTCTGCTGTAAACATGTTCATTCTGCTGTAAACGTGTTTATTCTGATGTAAACATGTTTATTTCTGCTGTAAACGTGTTCATTCTGATGTAAACATGTTTATTTTTGCTGTAAGCGTGTTTATTCTGATGTAAACGTGTTTATTCCTGCTGTAAACGTGTTTATTCCTGCTGTAAACGTGTTTATTCTGATGTAAAGGTGTTTATTCCTGCTGTAAACGTGTTTATTCTGATGTAAACATGTTTATTTTTGCTGTAAACGTGTTTATTCTGATGTAAACGTGTTTATTTCTGCTGTAAACATGTTCATTCTGCTGTAAACATGTTTCTTCTATTGTAAACATGTCCATTCTGCTGTAAATATGTTCATTCTGCTGTAAACATGTTCATTCTGCTGTAAACATATTTATCCTGCTGTAAACATGTTAATTCTGCTGTAAACATGTTTATTCTGCTGTGAACATGTTCATTCTGCTGTAAACATATTTATTCTGCTGTAAACATGTTCATTCCGCTGTAAACATTTTTATTCTGCTGTGAACATGTTCATTCTGCTGTAAACATGTTTATTCTGCTGTAAACATGTTCATTCTGCTGTAAACATGTTCATTCCTGCTGTAAACATGTTTATTCTGCTGTAAACATGTTCATTCTGCTGTAAACATGTTTATTTTGCTGTAAACATGTTCATTTTGCTGTAAACATGTTCATTCTGCTGTGAACATGTTCATTCCTGCTGTAAACATGTTTATTCTGCTGTAAACATGTACATTCTGCTGTAAACATGTTCATTCATGCTGTAAACATATTTATTCTGCTGTAAACATGTTTATTCTGCTGTAAACATGTTCATTCTGCTGTAAACGTTCATTCTGCTGTAAACATGTTTATTCTGCTGTAAACATGTTCATTCTGCTGTGAACATGTTCATTCCTGCTGTAAACATGCTTATTCTGCTGTAAACATGTATATTCTGCTGTAAACATGTTCATTCATGCTGTAAACATGTTTATTCTGCTGTAAACATGTTCATTCTGCTGTAAACATGTTTTTTCTGCTGTGAACATGTTCATTCCTGCTGTAAACATGTTTATTCTGCTCTAAACATGTTTATTCTGCTGTAAACATGTTCATTCTGCTGTAAACATGTTTATTCTGCTGTAAACATGTATATTCTGCTGTAAACATGTTCATTCATGCTGTAAACATGTTTATTCTGCTGTAAACATGTTCATTCTGCTGTGAACATGTTCATTCCTGCTGTAAACATGTTTATTCTGCTGTAAACATGTACATTCTGCTGTAAACATGTTCATTCATGCTGTAAACATATTTATTCTGCTGTAAACATGTTTATTCTGCTGTAAACATGTTCATTCTGCTGTAAACGTTCATTCTGCTGTAAACATGTTTATTCTGCTGTAAACATGTTCATTCTGCTGTGAACATGTTCATTCCTGCTGTAAACATGCTTATTCTGCTGTAAACATGTATATTCTGCTGTAAACATGTTCATTCATGCTGTAAACATGTTTATTCTGCTGTAAACATGTTCATTCTGCTGTAAACATGTTTTTTCTGCTGTGAACATGTTCATTCCTGCTGTAAACATGTTTATTCTGCTGTAAACATGTACATTCTGCTGTAAACATGTTCATTCTGCTGTAAACATGTTTATTCTGCTGTAAACATGTATATTCTGCTGTAAACATGTTCATTCATGCTGTAAACATGTTTATTCTGCTGTAAACATGTTCATTCTGCTGTAAACATGTTTTTTCTGCTGTGAACATGTTCATTCCTGCTGTAAACATGTTTATTCTGCTGTAAACATGTACATTCTGCTGTAAACATGTTCATTCTGCTGTAAACATGTTCATTCTGCTGTAAACATGTTTTTTCTGCTGTGAACATGTTCATTCCTGCTGTAAACATGTTCATTCCTGCTGTAAACATGTTCATTCCTGCTGTAAACATGTTTATTCTGCTGTAAACATGTACATTCTGCTGTAAACATGTTTATTCTGCTGTAAACATGTTTATTCTGTTGTAAACATGTTCATTCTGCTGTAAACATGTTTATTCTGCTGTAAACATGTTCATTCTGCTGTAAACATGTTCATTCTGCTGTAAACATGTTTATTCTTCTGTGAAGTTGGGCTTTTTAACATGGGAGTCTGTGGGGATTTGCTCTGTTTTGCTGCCCCTAGAGGATCAAGGGAGAACTACAGATAATGTCTTCTTCCGGGGAGGCTCATAGTTCACTTGTTTGTGATGCATCGCGAAAGCAAATCGAATCATTAATGGTAACTGAATTGAATCTGGAGACCAGTGACGATGCAGAGCCTTGTATTTCAAACTTTTACACATACGTTAGGTTAATTCTCATATCAGCTTTAAAGATTGAATTAAATAAAAAGAAATAAAAAGGCCAATCGTGATTTTCCAGGCTGACCCGTGGGTCACGTTCTGGCTCCATCGCTGGTGTTTGGTATAAAAACTTCCTTTATGGGGTTATTTTGACAACCACCACCACTGCTCTGGTTTTTATTGGTGTATTCTTGATACCACAAGTGGAGGAAGTGAACGGCCTCTGAATGGCAAAGAGAGAGTGGAGGTCAGCTTTCAGATCGGCATCAGTAACACTGCTGCTCCGGAGCTCAGAGGCGGAATTGGACTGCCGAGTCCCATCTTATTTGACCCCATCACGGTGGAAATCACCTACAAGGCAAACACAAGCGGGCACGGTGACATTAAGCATCCATTACATGTAACACATCCATTACAACGAGTTACTTTGCTGTGGATACATTTAGCCACCTCAGGGGGACGGCGGTGGTTCAGAGAGACCTCTGAGTTCCCTCCTTCCAGATAAAATCCTTCCAAGTCTCTGTGCATGCTGAGTTCATCATGTGCTTTCCTAGTGGACTCCCTCTCCTGCAGCTATGTCATTATCATGATGCGGAACATGATGCAGAACATGATGCAGAACATGATGCAGCACATGATGCAGCACATGATGCAGCACATGATGCAGCACATGATGCTGCACATGATGCGGCATATGAACAGTGGTGAACCTTCCCAGGAGGGGCCGGCCGACCAAAATGACCCCAAGAGCACAGCGACGACTCATCCAAGAGGTCACAAAAGACCCCAGAACAACATCCAAGAACTGCAGGCCTCACTTGCCTCAATGAGGGTCAGTGTTCATGACTCCCCCATCAGAAAGAGACTGGGGGGCAAAAATGGCTGCATGGCAGAGTTCCAAGACCAAAACCACTGCTGAGCAAAAAGAACATAAAGGCTCGTCTCAGTTTAGCCAGAAAGCATCTTGATGATCCCCAAGACTTTTGGGAAAATACTCTGTGGACTGACGAGACAAAAGTGGAACTTTCTGGAAGGTGTAGGTCCCATTACATCTGCTGTAAAAGTAACACGGCATTTCAGAAAAGGAACATCATACCAACAGTAAAATATGGTGGTCGTAGTGTGATGGTCTGGGGCTGTTTTGCTGCTTCAGGACCTGGAAGACTTGCTGTGGTAAATGGAACCATGAATTCTGCTTCTACCAAAAAATCCTGAAGGAGAATGTCCGGCCATCTGTTCGTGACCTCAAGCTGAAGCGCACTTGGGTTCTGCAGCAGAACAATGATCCAGAACACACCAGCAAGTCCACCTCTGAATGGCTTAAGAACAACAACATGAAGACTTTGGAGTGGCCTAGTCAAAGTCCCCACCTGAATCCCATTGAGATGCTGTGGCATGACCTTAAAAAGGCGGTTCATGCTGGAAAAGCCTCCAATGTGGCTGAATTACAACAATTCTGCAAAGATGAGTGGAACAAAATTCCTCCACAGCGCTGTAGAAGACTCACTGCCAGTTATCACAAACGCTTGATGCAGTTGTTGCTGCTAAGGTGGAACAACCAGTTATTAGGTTTAGGGGAAGATCACTTTTTCACACAGGGACATGGAGGTTTGGATTTTTCCCTACTTAAAAAATAAAAATCTTTCTTTAAAAACTGCATTTTGTGTTTACTTGTGTTATCTTTGACTTACATTTAAATTTGTTTGTTTATCTGAAACATTTAAAGGTTGAATATGGAATACGGACAGAACAGCGACATCACGTGTGTCTAGGTTGTAGTTGCAACGGCAGAAAAACAACTCCAGCCGCTGGGATGCCAGGCTCACTGCCGATACGCAAGTGAGTAACAGTCTGCAGCAGCATGTCCAACAAGTAACGCAGAGGAGTTTATAACCGACAGCTAACGTTAGCCATGTTAGCAAACAAGCTAGCTTACCGATCCAGGAGGAAAGTCGCCTTCTCTGTGTTTTACTCCGTGGAAAACGTTTATGTGGGTCCATTTAGTGAAGTCTTCACCTAAATTTACTCCAGTTTTTGCTATTCTCAGGTCACTCCTCCTCAGAAACAGATAACAATATCTCCAGGGCTCTGAAGCAGCTGCTTCACTCGTCGTCTCCACGGTTTTTCCCTGCACAGGCCTGACTATGACCGAAATATTGTTTCCACACAGAGATCGCATTTGGCAACCTGCAATGGCGGCGTGTATTGGCTTATAGACGTAAATAAAATGCCATTATCGAACCCGTCAAAATTTATTTTATAATTATTTTTAGGCTAAATATAATTTTTCTGGGAAATGTTGTACTTTCATTCTGTACACCCCCAAACGACCTGTGGAGGTATTATTTTTTTTAAAATATAGCTTTTAATAAAAATGTTCCATATTCAACCTTTAAGTGTGACAAACATGCAAAAAAGTAAAAAAAATTAGGAAGGAGGCAAAAACTTTAACACAGCTGTATGTGTGTGTGTATATATATATATTGCTATTCTTAAAGTGAATGTATCAATAATATTTGACAATGAAAATGTTTTGTGTTGCTTTCTTTTTTACTTTTGTATTTTTGCTGTTACTTTCACATTAACCTTCTCCGTCAGTCTAATCGAAGCTCAGTGATTCCAGAACAACATCAGTCTCGTGGGGAAACAGCTGACGTGCTGGTAAATGAGTGAAGTGTGTCTGGGTGGAAGGCGTTCCTGAACGTCTCAGTGTGTGTTTGTCCCTGAACGCAGCGTGGTAATGGACGGCCACTGCCTCCAGCTCACATTGACTTTTCACTGCAGTACTTCACACACTTGCTTTCTCGCCTCGCCGTGTGACATCAGAGCATTTCATATCCATTCATGTCCGTCCCCGCTGGCGGCTGGAAGCTGGACGAACGTGTTTGCTTTGTCTGCTGTCGGCTCTGCTGCAGCTGTGCAGGAAGCAGTTCTGGACCGGGACCATGTGCTGTTATGTTCACTGTTCCTGCAGAGGACGAGCCACGCTCCCCGTTTGCAGACATCGCATGGGGAAACGTTTCTCACATCAGCTTTCATCAGCATAGAGAAGACGTTTGTTCAGAGTGAAATGATCATCACAGTCTTGTTAGCTGCTCGCAGACTATGAGAACTTTCTCAGACTTCTGATAATTAGACGCGGAAATAGCTCCTACTTAAAGGGAAAGTTTGTTTTTCCAACCTGGATCTATTTTCCAGCATGAATTCGTTCATTTCCTCATCCAGACAGGTTTGCTGTAACTTGAATTCCTTCAGGAGGTTTTTAGATCCACTCCAGATCAGCGTATGTCCCATATGATGGCAGTGATGCAGCAACCTGGTGCAGCCTCTAAATAATCATTATCTGCCACAAACTCCTTCAATTCACCAATGTTTGTTACCAAACATTACTCAGACCCCCCCCCCCGTGAGCTCCAAGTGGCTTGAAGTGGCTTATTTGTGGTGATCTGTCCTTATTTCCAGACATTTTTCCTGCAGCAGCTTTGATGACGTCACTGTTATGCGACACAGTAGCAAGTAAATGTCTGTAAATAAGGACGTGAACCGCTTGGAGCTCATGGGGGGGGTCCGACTGATGTTTGGTAGCAAAACATTGGTGAAATGAAGGACTTTGTGGCAGATAATGCCTTATTCAGAGTAGGGATGCACGGCTCCGATATTTAAAAAAAATCGTAGATCGGTAAAACGGCCTGATCTGTAGGTGCAGATCTATTCAGGGTATTTCTATGCTGCCACTTTGAGTCACGTCACGTGTTACCGACGCAGCACGTGGAGGCTGTTATGCTTGTTTACAAGGGTCAGAGTCGCCGCTGCTAGCCGCTAGCTGCTAGCCGCTAGCCACTAGCCTGTTGCTGCTCTAAGAGTCCTGCGGTGGTCCGATTCCACCTTTCGCAGGTAAAAATCCTGCAGGTGCCGACAGGTCACCAGGAAAAAGAAAAAACTGTTAAATCCTTTTGGACATGACAAGTTTTATACTGAGGATAACCACCGATGTCCAGTGCAGCGTGTGGGAGAGTACCACAGGGTACTGCCAGTACCCCAGATGGGCAATAAACAAAGGAAAACAACAAGCCAAAAACAACGAAACAAGACGAAAGGACCGGAAGGGAAGAAAAAAACAAACACACGACACCAACAAGAGAGAAATAATCATGCTGCCATACATCAGAGGAATTACAGAACCCATACAACGGACCATGAAAAAGCACCAGATAAACACAGCCATAAAACCCCACAACAAACTAAGACAACAACTCGTCCATCCAAAAGACACAATAACGCCAGACAAGAAATACAACGTCATCTACGAAATCCCCTGCAAATCGTGCAAAAAAAACATATGTAGGAGAGACCGGACGGACATTCATAACACGAAAATCAGAACACCAGAAAGAGTGCGACAAAGAAATTAAAGAAAAATTCACAAGGACAAAAAAACAAACAGCAGAACAAGAAAATAAGAAATCAGCTATAACGGATCATTGCAGAAGAAATAACCACATCATGGACTGGGACAGTAGCAAAATCATCACCACGGAAACCAATAAATTCAAGAGATGGATAAAGGAGGCAATTGAAATACGACGACGAGAAACGAACATCATAAACAGGGACGAGGGGGCACACCAGTTCCCACACACCTGGGACTCCATCATCAGTCACCAGCAGCGGGGGGCCGGAGGAGGACAGACGAGACCGGGCACGAGCACTTCATTGTAAGTTGCCGTGCCCGGTCAGCTGTCTACATAGACACGTCACACCAGGAAGTCCGACCACTTCTGATGAAGGCTGAAGTGACAGCCGAAACTGTCAAGGTAAGAACAAGCTGAAACCATTTGTCTTTAAAAAAAGAAAAAGAAAAGAAAAAAAAAAGTCAAGAAGTATCACACAGAAGACGAGATGAATATTCTGGATGAAGTGTGGGAGAGACGTTTTCTATTTTTAATCCAGCCGGCTGTTTGGAAATTACCTCCATGTTAAACTCTGATGAAGCGTTTGTTGCTTCAGCTGCTTTTGTCGTAGATCTTTCATTTTTATTTTCATAATAGTACGAAACCATTTTAAAAAGATGATTTGCTTGTTGAATATGTCTACTAACCAAGCTAGTGGAGATATTTTTTCCTCAATTTCAGCTCCTTTATTCGGTCATTTATTTTAAATTGGATTTTAATTTTATTAATCCTGATTAGTGCACCAATTAGGAAACTGATTCTCTGCATTTATCCATCTCAGGTTGAACCTGAGAGCAGGGAGCTGCTACTTAAACACCCAGGAGCAGTTGGTGGGGGTTAAGGGCCTTGCTCAAGGGTCCACAGTGGTTCACCTGAGTGCCGTGTCGGGGACTCGAGCCCGGGTCTGCCATGCCAAAGCCCACGACTTTGCCACTACACTCCCCACTCCCCCAAGGAAGTGGAAATTCCTAACTGCACTGACGGAACCAGTTTTGTTCGTGTTTATTGTGACACGTGTGACTGAGGTCAGGCTGCTGTTGTTCCCTCAGTTTCAGCCTTTTATTATTTTACATTTATTAACTGCACTGACTGAACCAGGGCAAGTTTTGTTATATTCCTACATATGAGGCCAGGCTTCTGAAGCTGCTTTAAGATTGTTAAAGTTAGTTTAAGATTGCTGTGTTTGCAGTTGTTAAATGAGTTATTCAGGACATTTATCTGTTTTTAAAAGTCGGATGTTGCCTCGCACAAAAGAAAGATCGCAGTCTGTTTCCAACAACGAGGTCCCGTCAAACAAAACCATGCGGTTTTCTTCCTCCTTTTTCTGTATCGGTAACAGATCGGTATCAGCAGATATCAAAACATCAAATATCGGCATCAGATCAATGCATCCCTTATTTAGAGGCTGCGTGCGGTTGCCGCATCGCTTCATTATATCGGACATACGCTGATCTGGAGTGGATCTAAAAATCTCCTGAAGGAATTCAAGTTGCACCAAAACTGTCTGAATGAGGAAATGAACGTATTCATGCGACACACTCAAAAATAGGTACGAGACAGGATCATTTCTGTACCTGTAGCTACATTTTTTACAAATGTTCTCTCAAAAGTACAATATTGGTCTTTATGAGGCCAGAAGTACCTATATACTATGAAAAAGGGTCCAAAGTAATATAAAGTACACATTTGTACCATTTCAACCCTAAGGGTACCTGCAGCATTGAAAAATGTGTGTAGCTTGTACAATAACTATAAATAGCAGTACTTCTAAACAGTAGTATAATTATAGTTATTATATTATGATTTTCATAGTAATCATAGTAATAATTATATGTATAATTATATATGTGTTTGGCCTAATATTTCTATAATAATTATTCATTTATTATTAGCATCTTTGATTGTTGTCATAATCTCTATTTTATTGACTTTTATTCATCATCTTTAATTGGTTTAATTGTACTTTATTAACTCATACAGCTTGATAAGGTACAAAAATGGACCATGAAGGTACAGAAATGTCTTTCAGAAAGGAACCCCCCATCAACAAACTTTGGACCCTTTTAGGTACAAACTGGTACCTCTGTTTGTGAGTGTGTAGAAAATAGGTCCAGTTTGAAAAACACCGAACTTCCCCTTTGACATGTCTGGACTGCTGAAACCGTGGAGTGTCTAGACCAACGTGCCGTTCTACCAAAGTCATTTGGAGGCAAACGAGTTGTTTTCGTCACTGAAACTTCTGCATGTTAAATTGCAGGACCACAGACAGGTTTAGGGAACTGAACTTTAAAGTTCCCAGCATGCTCTGATAGCACCAAGGCATGACGCTTCTTCATGAGTCTAATCTGATTAGGTTGTGAGAAGGAAGCAGGAGGAGAGGTGGTGAACAAGGACAAACGTCCTCCACGTCTCCCTGATGCAACTCCTGAGACACGTTCCGTGTTTTTCCTCCTGTTGTCGTCTCCCTGCAGCTCTGAATAGCAATGCGAGACCCGCGCGGCAGTCTGAGGAGGGACGTGGCTAACCAGCCTCAGCAGTGCCGACGGGGGCCGCAGCAGGAGTAGGAGCCGGCCGGAATGCCAAGCAGACGGATGAAAGTCGTCTCTGCTCCGGTTTATTCTGGACGGAAACGATGAGGATGATGAGGAGGAAGATGCAGACGGTTGTCTTAGCAACAGCCGGAAATGCTGGGAAAGTTCTCAGTCACAAGTTCATTTAGTCAGTGAAATGAGTCAGAAACGGGTTTACGTTGCTTCGTACGTAAAGGTGCAGTCCGCTACGTAACACATGACACATCAGGACCTTCCCTCCTTCAGCACAGGGACGGGCCGTACGAACTGTCCTGTTGCCTTTCACACACATTCAGCAGTCCAGATGTCCCTGTAGGACGGTGTGTTTCAGGTCATATTCTCAGCACCGGCCCAACCCAAAGTGACCCCCCCCCCCCCCCCCCATTATCCATCCACCCGGCAGAAAGGATCGGGGGAACAGTCCAGCAGAACCAGGACGCGAGTCAATCGTCTCAGTCCAGCTGAACCTCTGAGGAGAGTCGCTCTCATCTGAAACATGATCTGATGATCTGGTGATAGTGAACTAATCCAGACCTACGGTTTACCAAACCCAATCTAACTAGGTTTAGTTGGAAATCCTTCCTTCCTTTTCTTTGGACTTTTATTAGTTAACGGAGGTTTAATGAATTTACGTTTCATTTTCATGCCGTCTCACATTCTTTAACCGGATAACTTTTGGTTGATCTTCATGCTCACATATTTCCTGTGTATATCTTGTACATACTTTATCTCATTTAGTTTGTAGACTAGTTAATAAATACTATGACTATCTTAACGAGTCGTTTGTGGGTTTTCTGATGGTTCATGAAAGGTCAATTCAGGTGAGAACTTCACTTAAAGGAGTGATGACATAGCAGTAAAAACTAGTTCATGTTGTTGGCATTACTGCATATGTAAATACTCCAAAGAAAAAAACGGCATTTTTTACAGCGGAGTATTGTTTTGAAACGCCAGACCTCACCATTGTTGCCAACTTAGCGACTTTGTCGCTATATTTAGCGACTTTTCAGACCCCTCTAGCGACTTATTTTCAAAAGCGACTAGCGACAAATCTAGCGACTTTTCCTGGTGATCATGGAGACAGAAAAGTTTATATCGCTCCACCCGTTTATCAGGAGCTGCTTTTCGTCAGCCCCTCCCTTCCCTGTTTCTCGGCACTTACTCACTACTTCCGCTTTCCTTTGCAGACAGCAGCCCTCCTAGCCAATAGTATTGCCCGACCACGCCTCCTCATCTACATTATTTCCCATATGCCTTTGGGCACAACTGGTCTTCTTTCACCATACTCAACGATTCAGCCATACCTTGTAAATTGCATATTTTATGTAAAAAATAATGGAGAGGTACTTCATAGAGGTTTTGCGCATGTGCATGAGCATGATACTATGTTGATGACGTCATTTGGCGACTTCTGGCGACCTTTGGGTCAGCCAATACACTTCTCTTCTCAAGAGGGCAACACTGGACCTCACTTCCTCAATACAGTTGGGTCTGGAGATGATATGGAGCTTTACCCGGAGACCACGTTGACTTCATTTTGATTGGCTACACCTTATTTGGCTATGACCTTATTTGGAGAATCTAGGTCAAGCTGCGGTCGGACTTTGCTAAAGGCTAACTGCTAGCAACATGGGCACTTCAGACAGTGAGCTACGTTTATCAGACAAGACAGCATTTAGAAAATAAATAAACTTACAGGTAATGACAAGGTTGTGGCCCCCTCCCTCAGTTTACTCAGAAGTTTTCTTTTAAATCCATTTGTTTGAAAATCCAGACCTGACTGCACAGAAGTTACTACTAGCTCCATACACGCAGCTAATCATACAGGGGGGGAGGGGGGAGCGGACGGTGCATAGGCCGTTAGGAGAGAGAGAGAAAGGGGGGGGGGGGGGGGGCGCTGTTTACTTATAGTGTGCTCTTATTGAGCAATTAAACTACGTAGAATGATGGAACTACGTAGAATGATAGAACTACGTAGAATGATAGAACTACGTAGAATGATGGAACTATGTTGAATGATAAGCTGCTGTCTGATTCAACTGTTTCTGAGCAGAGAGACAAAGCTGACAGACCATAAACAGGAACTTTGATTCTCACTCTGACATTCACATGGCCTCATCAGTGCACAACAGATCATATTATACCCCCAAAACCCCAGAAAAGTGAAATTTGATGTCATGGCACCTTTAATGAAATCAATCTAAGAATTGGCCTTTGTTTGTTTTACCAAAATGCAGGTTCTGTCCTGGTCGGGTTATCTGGAGTTTCTGGTACATGTGGTCATCCTGAGTTTCCCTCAGGACCGTAACTCAGTGATTGGTCACAGAGTGTCCTTCTTGGGGCAGAATTCCTCCTTGGGACATCTGTTTTATATCAAACTGTGGCCTTTATCGATCAATAAGGCTACGTTCACACTGCAGGTCTTAATGCTCAATTCTGATTTTTTTGTCAGATCCGATCTTTTTGTGTGGGTGTCCACATTACATTTCTAAATGTGGCCTGTCGCCGACTGCAATATGAACAGCTCATGCTTCTGAAGTGACACGCATGCTCAGTTAAACATGAATGACATCACGCACATAACGGTGGTCATGGAAACCAATGCAAACAAACATGGAGGTTACCGGCATTGCGGACTCACGTTGAAAGCAATTTGTGGCAGCAGTCGGTAAATGTATGAGCGGGTTTTGTGACGACGGAGGAAGAAGACAAACGCATTTGTGATGAACAGTCTGTGTGTTGAACAGTTGCTGCTACATGTGTAGGAGTGTGTAGCTGCAGAGGAGTGTGTGGATGCAGCGTCGGAGCAGGAAGGTGGATGAGGATGTTTCGGATCAGATGTTCTAAGGGAATCATATCTCTTCACAGATATGATGTCACCAAGCACTTTAGCCATGGTAGAAATAAACTCATATATCACAGTGATCAGTTGATTAGCCTACTGAGCGCGCGCGAGGGGGGCGTTATGCTGGAGAGAAGCGGCTTTATTTTAATTCTGCACATTTATCACCGCGGTTCTTCTCTCTACCTGCTGCGGTGAACGTGCCTTTCTAAGCCGGACACATTTCACACACACCTTTCCTCTTCTGGCCTCATCCACAGCGACGCGTTTCCCCCGCGCGTGCACACCGTCTCACTCACCTTCACACACTGAGTTGCTGGACCACAAAAAAGTTTCCCCCAACACTTTCATTAGTTTCCAGGTTGACGTTCAATCAGAGCCAGAAAAATACGATTTAACTGTTCAGTCCATTGTTTACATTCCGTTTCTGTCTCATCTGGTGCAGAAATAAGGACGTCTGTCTCGATCTCAGAGAAGAGGTCGGATAAAATGCGACATGCTCGTACAGACTGCAGTCGCTTCAACACAGATCGGATATGTATCCGATTTAATACCACATTTGAAAGTGGCCTGAATCCGATCCAGAAATGTCAGATTCAATGCGACTTGCGCTGTTCACACGGTCAGAGACAGATCGGATTTGGGTCACATTTGAGCGAAAAGATCGGATTTAGGTCGCATTTACCTGCAGTGTGAACGTAGCCTAAGTGTTCCATATTTAGCTAGATGTGTATCCTTTTTCTGAGACCTTTGGGTTTGAGATCACTGCAAAACTGAGTCATGTGTGAATCAGGACTCCAAAGAAGCTATTAAAAGCTTATAGAAGGAGCCTGTGAAAATGACCAATGCTGGGAAGAAGCAGAAAGAAGAGGAAGAAACAACGGTAAGAAATGAAATATGGAACATTGGCTACATGTACATGCAGCAAACAAAATACGAAACCCAACGCTTTCCCAGAGCAGGTACATTCAGGAGCTAAATGTCATGTATGAATTTAGGAGTTTGGTCTTTAACATGTTTGTAAAGGTGGAGATGGATTTCAACACTTTGGACTCTTCGTTGAGATAACTCCAGATCTGTGGGCCCCTGCAGGTGATACTCAGGCTGGTGCTTTTCAACCTTCTTTGTGCCACTTATGAGGTGTTTACTCCTGGAATCATGAGCATGCACGCATATTTAACTACAGTAAGTGGATATGAGGGGGCATTAAAACCGGACCATGATGCAGCTACTATTGTTTTCTTTTGTAAACTTTCCAATTTCCTTAAATGACTGGGGAAGGAACTACACCAGATGACATTATAGTAGTTAATATGAGGCTCAAAGAGGGTTTTGTACAAGCTCTTTTTTAAAAGTTGTTTTCCAGGACTTTTCCAGGACATTTCCAGGACTTTTCTGGCTGCTACAGTACGAATAAGTTATCACAACATAGACTAATAACTTCCACCACAAGCTTTTGGAGACGTTTCTACAATTGGAGCTGATATATTTTTAACAGCAATGAAGTAAAGACGAAACAGAGGATGAAGCTGCAACGAAACGGCGACGTAGCGGAGACAAAACGGCAACAGAATGGCAACGGAACGAAACGGCAACAGAACGGTGACAGAACGGCAACGAAACGGTAAAGAATCAGCAACGAATCAGCAACAGAAAGGCGACAGAACGTTAACGAAACAGTGATGAAACGGAAATGAATCAGCAACAGAAAGGCGATGTAGCAGAGACGAAACGGTGACAAAACGGCAACAGAACGGTGACAAAATGACAATGAAAGGGCGACATAACGAAACGGCAGCGAAACAACAACATTAGTGGCGATGAAGCGGCGACATTTTCCTCTTTCTCATTTTTTATGTGTTTTCCATGACTGGAAAAATGTTTAATCATTTTCCAGGTTTTCCAGGATGCGTGGGAACCCTGAAGGTGAGGAGAACACGTAAAGGTAGGTAGTATCTTATTTTGAAGGACAGACTGACATATTTAGATGGTGTTGATATTAAATGTTGAATATGATGTTTAAAACTGAGCGATTTGTCGATGAAGATCCGCAAGAACTTTGTGGATAAATAAATGATAAATAATAAATAAATATCGTGCAGAAGCCGTGAAGTTGGCAGCAGTGAGCTGCTAGATGCGGACCACAGAAATAAACTCAACCTTGTCAGAATTTTAGCAGCTCAGAAGCTGGTTGGATGAACCTCTGTAGAACAAGTCCAGACCAGGACCAGGACCAGGACCTGGTCTAACTGGTCCCTGGACTCGTTCTTTGTTTACGTCACCAATCAGAAGCTAACTTCATAAACTGATGTGTTGAACAGGTCTTGGTCCACACTCAGCTCCAGTTTAAAACCTCTGTGGAGGTGGGAAGTGAGAATGACTGCGTTGCCATTGGTTACTGGTTCTAAACTCAGATCCCAGTCCCGGGTCCATGTACCAGCTCCACATGTTCTATCTGCTAAGCACAGTTAAAGGGAAATAACTGCAGTTCTGCCCTTTTTTCTTCCTGCAGCCAAAAATAAATCGACAATTTTCTTAAAATATGTAAAAATATTCTAAAGAGTCTGAGTGATAAAATATAAATGTCAGCTGCATGAACTTCTCAGCTGTTACAATTTTAATGTGTGAATATATTAAAGAGCAGAACTGCTGCACATTCCCACCTCTGGTCTTCTGGTCCTCCTCCGAGCTCGGCCACCCGGATCCATGCTGCACAGAAAGTAAACTCGTATGTTTCACATGTTCTGGAGTTTTTCCAACTCAAGTGAAGGCAGCAGCTCAAGCGCTGGTGACAAAACTGTCCTGCTGATTTTAAACTGCCCAAACACAGTTGCAGGATAATAAGATAATGAAAAAATAATGATAAATAAATATATGATGATAAATAATATAAATGACTAAATAAAAAAAAACATAAAAAATACAATAATAAAATGTAACAATAATGAAATAAATAAACATAAAACATAATAAATATTAAATGCAGATTTTATTGTAAATATCATATAAAAATTATTTAATCAAAATGTATATAATAAACATTTATATAATAAATAAATAACATAAATATGATTAAATTTAAATGTCATTCAAAATAGAAAACATTTAATTAAAATATATTATAAATATTTCTAGAATAGATAAATGACAAAATATAAAATAAAATATTAAGATTCATTTATCTTTTTTATTGATTTATATAATTAAAATTAAATTTTATAAATATTTCTATAATAAATGAATAAGTAATCAAATTAAAGGTACAATTAAATAAATAAATAAATATGAAACATAAACATGATAAATTTAAATGTTATCGTAAATAATATTTATTTAAAATGTATATTATATTATAAATATTTAAATAATAAATAAATAATAAAATATAAAATAAAATACTTACATTTTTTTAATTGATTTATATTGTTAAATTTAAATTTTATTCTAAAAATTATTTATAAAATAAATAAGTAAATGAATAAATATAAAAACATAAATATCAAATTTTTATTTTATTCTAAATAGTAAATATCAAATTAAAATGTGTATTATATTATAAATATTTAGATAATAAATAAATAAAATAATATTATTAAGATTGATTTATCTTTTATATTTATTTATTTAAGATTAATTTAGACTGATTAGAAGACCCTCTTTCTGTAAAAGTTATCGTGTGCATGTGGGAATGGTGACACAATAACAGGCAGGATGCTGGAAAACATCCTCACAAGCGAGAATCTGAGACGCCTGACAGGTCAAGCTTGTTTTTTATGAAAATAATGTAGAGAAGCAGTTGTTTTATAATCATTTTCAGTTTGGGCTTTCATTTTTTTGTAATAATACAATGTTTGATCCGTGCAGATGGAGAGCGTGCCCTGCTGCCGCAGCGTTGGCTGCAGCATCATGCATCAAAGTGATTATTGTGGGAGAAGCGGCCAGCTGGAACGAGCCGTAATCACCAGCTAAGTGGGCGCAGAACGTCACGGTTTCTGGGCCGGAACCGGTCCTCATTTGGCTCTGGATCTGGGAGCATCTTGTGTGGGCAGAGAGTCGGTCCCCGTGGGAAATCTGGGGGCCAGTAACGGTTATCTGCTGGACCGGACCGCGGGGACCGGAGCACCGCTGCATCTGGTCTGGTAGCAGACGACTGCACGTAGAAGACGACTCCTGTCCACCAGGACGGTGATGAATCACAGAAAAAAAGATTCAAACCATTCAGAAATGATTAACGCAGCACTGAAGCGTCATCGTTTTACTCCAGAGAGCACCATCATTAAGTCAGAATCTGTACTGTTTATTTTATTGTTATTTACTGCTTTTAGTATTCTTATTATCATTATTATCTTTATATGATTTTTAATTTGAATTTCTTCTTTTTACTTACCTGTACAGCACTTTGTTACCTTTGGTGTTAAAAGTGCTTTATAAGTAAAGCTTTGATTGATTGATTGTGGTAATATTTCATTTATTTCTTGCAGTTTTCACATGTATAATATTCACACGTGTATAAACTTTTTACCTCGTGTTGTCAGTGTGCACACGCACCAACAACAGGAGGTGTTTTCTGTTAACAACTGTTTCTTTGAGCTATCATGACGGGGACGAGTCATGACGAGGCTTAAATCTGCAGCCGGATCCTCAGGCCCTGTCATGGGCCCCTGGAATATGAGGGGGATTTAAAGGGACAGTACACCCGCAGAATGATGTGTGGTTAAGTTATACTTGTGTAATGTTATATTTAGTCGACCTCTTTTACAGACCAGCCGATTTATTCCTCCTTTTGGCGTGTGCTCGGTTTTTTGGGTCACTAAAACGTGTCTGAAGTTATTTTCCGTGTCCTCCTGCCGAACCGTTTGGTCCCTGGCAACCCAACACCCCCGTAGAGGAACGGGTCTGTTATTCGGGCTGCTGGTTCAGCTGAGTTTCCCTGGAAATAAAGGAGCGATCAGGGATTTACTGTATCACCCAGGAGCAGAGTCTGACTCTGACCACCCCTCAGTTTATCAGTGTTTCAAAAGTACACACTCAGAAATACAGGTACCAGTTTGGACTTAAAGGGGTCCAAAGTTGGTGCTGGGGGGTTCCTTTCTGAAAGACATTTCTGTACATATAATTATTGCTATGATTATTAAGAAAATCATAATATAATTATTATAATTATAATTATACTACTGTTTAGAAGTACTGCTATTTATAGTTATTGTACAAGCTACACACATTTTTCAATGCTGCAGGTACCCTTAGGGTTGGAATGGTACAAATGTGTACTTTATATTACTTTGGACCCTTTTTCATAGTGTAGGTACTTCTGGCCTCATAAAGACCAATATTGTACTTTTGAGAGAACATTTGTAAATAATGTACCTGCAGGTACAGAAACGTTCCTGTCTCTGTTTCTGAGTGTGAATATAAAGTGGTAACTGCATGTCGGTGCAGAGATAAAATCTAACATGGGTTTTACTAGAATATATCTAGCAGATGTAAGAACTTTGGAGGGTAACATGCTGAATAACTCAATTAAGTTGAAGAAGTTTAATTAAAATGAGTTCAGGGAAATTAGTGATGGTGAGGGAGCAGGTTTCCCACAATGCAGTTCACTTCTTTTAATAACAAATCAGAGATAATTCACAAATGAAGGATTTATGAATAATGTTGGTGTCATGTGACTGCTCTATCCAGCAGCTGCGACACAGACGTCTGTGGTCCGACACTTTTACCTAAAACCTCCCAGAGGACGTTCCTGCTGCAGGGCAGGAGCAAATTAAGCGTCCAGCTGCTGTGACAGAAGCCTCTGGCTTCATGGAAGCGACGCAGAATCTGTACCGGAAGTAGAATTCATAACACGACTTCCCATTATAATGTATCGTATAGTAAAACTGCCGAGAGCAATTTCAGCGTGGTCTTTAAGCTACCGTTACCTCAAACATCCTAATATTTCCGTAGTTCCTGTAGTCTATGTGCAGAAATGATTTTATAGTCGACACGTTTTCCTTTTATTACACAGATGTAACCAACAACGAGAAAGTGTGTTCATGAGATCGGGTTTAGCTACTTTAAAGATCCAGAGGATCATCAAGGGAATTTTACTTTAGACAATCAAATGAAGGAATTTTGTGTTGAATAAATGAACCACCAGATGTTCCAGCTAACAGGAATGTTCCACCAACGTTGCTACAAGGTTGCAGGAACGTTCGCCGCGACCAGCAGCTAGCGTTCTGTGAACGTCATCAAGGTAAGTTTCCAAAAGGTTCTAGGAATGTTCCCTGAATGTTACGGCAACGTTCGGTGAGGGTCGCTCAGGGAACGTTCTGGCAACGTTCACTAAAGGTCATCTGCAAACGTTCCCGGAGCCGACGTGGAACAGTGCTCCCGCCTGTCAGCTGTCTCACTGTTTACCTGTTGGAGTGAAGACAGCGGCGGCACGAGGGAGCAAAAGTGGCGTTCGAAGCGCTTTTACGATTGAACACATGCTGAAAATGGCACTTGGCAATTATCCGGACTGTGCTGAACCTACCTGTGCATGTCATGGTTTTCCTGTCTCCGATGTGGATGTGAGGAAACAACAGTGGATGAAGCAGCTTTGTGTGAGTAGTGCACACTTCAGCAAGGACGGTTACGTTCCACCAAAAACCAGGACAGAAGAAATAAAGGTTTTGAAGAGCGCTGCTGTGCCAGCATCCCAGCAAAGAACCATCTGCCAGATTAGATTCTGCTTTTACCGCCGTGTTCAGAAGCTAATGCTAACTACGAGCTAACAGTAACTCCGAACAGATAAGAAACATAATGTGACGTGATGGTTTAATGGGGGTGCCAGCCAGGTATCCCTCCTGACAATGGGGATAAATTATTATTATTATTAATATTAATATTGTTGATTTTAACCGACCACACAAGGACCTTCACACTAGATGTAGACCCTTTCAGTTACCAGGAAAGAAAAACTTTTTTTTTTTTCACACAAAACTAAACAAACAAAATAAAACAATTCATTTCAACTTTGTATTGAAAATCAGAGTTCACAGTTTTTAAATGTTTATATCTGCTGTGAACATGTTTATTTCTGCTGTTAACATGTTTATATCTACTGTAAACATGTTTATTTCTGCTGATAACATGTTTATTTCTGCTGAAAACGTGTTTATTTCTGCTGATAACATGTTTCTTTCTGCTGATAACATGTTTATTTCAGCTGTTAATACGTTTATTTGTCCTGTAAACATCTTTATTTCTGCTGATAACATGTTTATTTCTGCTGATAACATGTTTATTTCAGCTGTTAATATGTTTATTTCAGCTGTAAACATGTTTATTTCTGCTGACAACATGTTTATTTCTGCTGTAAACTTGTTTATTTCTGCTGATAAGTTTATTTCAGCTGTTAATATGTTTATTTCAGCTGTAAACATGTTTATTTCTGCTCTAAACATGTTTATTTGAGCTGTAAATGTGTTTATTTCTGCTGTAATCATGTTAATTTCTGCTGACAACATGTTTATTTCTGCTGTAAACGTGTTTTATTTTGCTGTAAACATGTTTATTTCTGCTGATAACATGTTTATTTCTGCTGTAAATGTGTTTATTTCTGCTGTTAACATGTTTATTTCTGCTGTAAATTGGTTTATATCCGCAGCAAACGTGTTTATTTCAGCTGTCTTGTTTGACACGAAAAAATCCGTCAGACGCACCGTTTTCGAACTACGGCTCTCTAAAGCTCAGAAAGTCACCATTTTGCTCCTATTAAACTCCATTGTAATCTGGACAACGAATCCTAAAACGTCATGTGGATTAAACTTGCCAGTATGAGGGGCCGTATAGGCCATAATTTATTCTCTCATTCACATACATACATTTTTGCACTCACATACATACATTCTTCTTCTCACTTACATATATTCTTCCTTTCACATACATATATTCTCTTCTCACTTACATATATTCTTCCTTTCACATACATATATTCTTTTCTCACTTACATATATTCTTTTCTCACTTACATATATTCTTTTCTCACTTACATATATTCTTCCTTTCACATACATATATTCTTTTCTCACTTACATATATTCTTTTCTCACTTACATATATTCTTCCTTTCACATACATATATTCTTCTTCTCACATACATATATTCTTCCTTTCACTTACATATATTCCTCCTTTCACTTACATATATTCTTCCTTTCACTTACATATATTCCTCCTTTCACATACATATATTCTTCTTCTCACATACATATATTCTTCTTCTCACTTACATATATTCTTCTTCTCACTCATATATTCTTCCTCACACACACACATATATTCTCTGAAAGAATATATGTGTGTGTGAGGAAGAATATATGTGTGTGTGAGGAAGAATATATGTGTGTGTGAAGAGAATATATGTGTGTGTGAGCAAAAGTATAGTGGAAACGGAAGGAGTTTGATTGAAACGGAAGGCAGGAAATTTATCGGACTGTGATTGGCTGAGAAGCAGTAGACGGTGTCACACACAAGCACAAACACGTTTTTCGTAATGTTGATTGATCCCAATCGAGAGAATACACAGTTTTTTTGTGTGTGTGATATCATAAATTTATGTTAAGTATAAATACATTTGTTGTCTCCTCAAGTTTGATCATATATTTTTGAAAACCTGCGTTTTAATCGCCACTCCACTGAGGCAAATGCTGAACAACTCTATATCTGATGAACCAATCAGATTGCAATGTTGAGACGATTAGCCAATGGTAGAGGGCCATGGTGGGACCCCCCCCCCCCCCCTCCCCTCAACTTCAATTTGTGTCAAATTGAACGCCAAAGAAGAACATTTGGTGTGGAATTATCAGAGAATACGTTGTATTGTTTGTGTAAAACGATCGTGAAACCTCGAATCCCCCCCAGATAGGAGTGGACTCCGCGGCTGATCCGCCTTCAAGTCCACAGATCCGCCTGACAGTCAGAGCGCTAACTGACTTCCGCCCAACACTCAGCTGAACGTGGGGAAGGCGGACTGTCAAACCACAGACCCGCGGCGGATGTGCCTTGCGGAGTCATACCGAGTCCACTTGCACAGCAGGACGGATCCGCGTAGCCTACCTCAAACTGTAGCTGCACATTCACGGATCCACGGCGGATCCGTTCATGATCCTGTGATTCAGCCGCGGGTCCAGTACGGACCCGTTATATGGCTGGATCTTTAACCCCTGCTCTTCAGCTTCAGGCAACAATATTATGCTAAAGAAGCTACATCAAATGAGGCTGTGCTCATAAAGCTCCCCTTTCATTTCACTCTTTATGAATATAAAGTTTTAAAACTATACATTGTTCCACAGTCTCATTTTTTTCTTTCTAATTCTTTTTTTCTTTTTACTTGACCTGTCCAGCATCATAGCAAGCAGAATGAAAGGGGAGCTTTATGAGCACAGCCTCATTTGATGTAGCTTCTTTAGCATAATATTGTTGCCTGAAGCTGAAGAGCAGGGGTTAAAGATCCAGCCATATAACGGGTCCGTACTGGACCCGCGGCTGAATCACAGGATCATGAACGGATCCGCCGTGGATCCGTGAATGTGCAGCTACAGTTTGAGGTAGGCTACGCGGATCCGTCCTGCTGTGCAAGTGGACTCGGTATGACTCCGCAAGGCACATCCGCCGCGGGTCTGTGGTTTGACAGTCCGCCTTCCCCACGTTCAGCTGAGTGTTGGGCGGAAGTCAGTTAGCGCTCTGACTGTCAGGCGGATCTGTGGACTTGAAGGCGGATCAGCCGCGGAGTCCACTCCTATCTGGGGGGGATTCGAGGTTTCACGATCGTTTTACACAAACAATACAACGTATTCTCTGATAATTCCACACCAAATGTTCTTCTTTGGCGTTCAATTTGACACAAATTGAAGTTGAGGGGAGGGGGGAGGGGAGGGTCCCACCATGGCCCTCTACCATTGGCTAATCGTCTCAACATTGCAATCTGATTGGTTCATCAGATAGAGTTGTTCAGCATTTGCCTCAGTGGAGTGGCGATTAAAACGCAGGTTTTCAAAAATATATGATCAAACTTGAGGAGACAACAAATGTATTTATACTTAACATAAATTTATGATATCACACACACAAAAAAACTGTGTATTCTCTCGATTGGGATCAATCAACATTACGAAAAACGTGTTTGTGCTTGTGTGTGACACCGTCTACTGCTTCTCAGCCAATCACAGTCCGATAAATTTCCTGCCTTCCGTTTCAATCAAACTCCTTCCGTTTCCACTATACTTTTGCTCACACACACATATATTCTCTTCACACACACATATATTCTTCCTCACACACACATATATTCTTCCTCACACACACATATATTCTTCCTCACACACACATATATTCTTTCAGAGAATATATGTGTGTGTGTGGAAGAATATATGAGTGAGAAGAAGAATATATGTAAGTGAGAAGAAGAATATATGTATGTGAGAAGAAGAATATATGTATGTGAAAGGAGGAATATATGTAAGTGAAAGGAAGAATATATGTAAGTGAGAAAAGAATATATGTATGTGAAAGGAAGAATATATGTAAGTGAGAAGAGAATATATGTATGTGAAAGGAAGAATATATGTAAGTGAGAAGAGAATATATGTATGTGAAAGGAAGAATATATGTAAGTGAGAAGAAGAATGTATGTATGTGAGTGCAAAAATGTATGTATGTGAATGAGAGAATAAATTATGGCCTATACGGCCCCTCATATGCCAGCGTTTAAATTCTGTTCACAGTAGTATAAAATAAAATACATTCCTGAGTTCCTCAAAGCCTCGTGGCGCTCACGGTGAAAAAAATTATTTTGATATTTGTTACGGTTTTCTCTCAGTGGACAGTTGTTCGGGGAGTGGTCCCAAGCTGGTTTTCAATAGAAATCTCCTGCATAAAGTCTGTGTAACTGTAATTAACTGTCACTCCATTACACACGCAGGTGGCTCCGTTGTCATGACAACCTGATCAGTTCTCCCAGCTCTGCTGATTAGCTTCACCTTTGACCTAATTCCTTATCTATAAACCAATGTATGATCAAACTGGAGCTTCAAATCCATTGAAGTCATCATGACTGTCCCTCTGTTCACTTATTTGGTCTCCTACAATGTCCTCAACACCAGAACTGTCTCTTTATATTTAAACATGTATGTGCTTCCTTTCTCAGTCTTCCTCTCCTCTTGAACCCTCTTCTAGCCAGTCTTATCCTCCTGTCGTGTCAGTCCTTCTATCTATCTATCTATCTATCTATCTATCTATCTATCTATCTATCTATCTATCTATCTATCTATTTGGTTGTCTATCTGTCTCACAGTCTTTGTCTGTCTGTCTATGCAACCATCATTGTCATTGAAAATGAATGGTGTTTGACCAGAATGAGTGGAAAACTAAGGTCACATTGGAGCTTTGCCAATAATCCATACTTTCAGATAGAAACATCATTCCAACTTTAAAGGGGTCATCACAGATAAACATTCAACAGTCTGATATGACGTTTTAAGTTACAGTTTTGATACAATCGCAGTTGAACTTTGGTGAAAAATCGGAAATCATTCCAAACTCCACCAATCTGACTAATCACATCTCGGTCAATATCCATCTGTCTGTCTGTCTCACAGTCTTTGTCTCGCCATCTGTCTGTCTTTCTGTCTTTCTCACAGGGTCTATCTCAGTTTAGCGCACCTCCTCCTTTCTCCTCCCTTCCTCTCTCTCTCTCTCTCACTCACACACGCACACAGACACATACATGTACATTGATGTAATCGTGTATCTGTCAGCACGGGTGTTCCATCTTTGTAACATGGCTGCCGCTCTCTTGGACGTGGGTAGCGCATTGGCAGCATTCATAATTTCTTCAGAAATTTTCTAGTTTCTGCTGTAAACATGTTTATTTCTACTGTAAACATGTTTAGTTCTGCTGTAAACATGTTTATTTCTACTGTAAACATGTTTATATCTGCTTTAAAAATGTTTATTTCCGCTGTAAACTTGTTTATTTCTACTGTTAACATGTTTATTTCCGCTGTAAACATGTTTATTTCTACTGTTAACATGTTTATTTCTGCTGTAAATGTGTTTATTTCTACTGTAAACATGTTTATTTCTACTGTAAACATGTTTATATCTGCTTTAAACATGTTTATTTCCGCTGTAAACATGTTTATTTCTACTGTTAACATGTTTATTTCCGCTGTAAACATGTTTATTTCTACTGTTAATATGTTTATTTCTGCTGTAAATGTGTTTATTTCTACTGTTAACATGTTTAATTTTACTGTAAACGTGTTTATTTCTACTGTTAACATGTTTATTTCTACTGTAAACATGTTTATTTCTGCTGTAAACGCGTTTATATCTGCTGGGAGCCTAAGGGCTGGAATATACTTGCTGCTGGCGACTTGTCGGTGTACACATCATGGCCCCCACGTGTTCCCAGCGTACCTACGGCACGCAAGTCGATATGGTGCAATGTTGACTTGAATGCTAAAGGTGCTTGTGTGACTTTCTCAGCCACTTTGGTTAAGTGGCGGCACATACCACCTCCACTGCAGACCAGATCTCTTTTTCTTTCGCAGCAGCAAAAGTAATTTCTTCCCTGAAGAAGTTGTCCACATTGTCCACTTTCCACGTACACCTGGGTCGTTCACGTATGCCCCGGAAATACAATCTGACCGGCAGAGTGACCTTTTCACATTCTCAGTGTCCAAGTGCTGTACTGCTCCTAGCGGTGGCCTCCAGTATTGAGCGTTTTGGCCGCGACATGCTGCAGCAAGTAAATGCACAGACGACGCAGACCGCTTGCATGACCGTGTGCTTGAACGTGTGCGTCCACAGCAAGTACACCCCAGGCCGAAAGGGATTAGTTCTGTTTTGGAGCCCCTGGCGGATGAAGAAAGAATAACAATTTTGGGGCAACCTGGAATGAGGCTCACTGCCCTCCAGCGTAATTTGCCCCTTGGAAGCATCTCATCTAATTTATGTGAAATTAATCACATCAAGTTTCCTCCACAACTTCATCCACTTACAGCTCAATCACATTTAACGAGTTCAGAAAAGTTCTGCAAACTTAAACCCTCTACTGAATACCTCATTTGTCTAAGGCAGCAATGTTTGCGTATTTTTTTAAAGTGAAGCCATTTTTGTAGAATTTCCAGTGCACGTTATTGCGGGGACAGGCTGATAGAAAGCATCCACCTCTAACAGAGAGATGAAGTGTTTCCTGACAGCCTCAGACGTTCCCTCTAGCCCGTCTCTCATCTCCGTCACATCCCAGCAGTCCGGCACAAACACTCTTCAAGGTCATGCAGTGAAGGGAGCAGCGAGCGCCTCCTCAGCCATCTGCCGGCCTCCGGCGGCGGCTGCTGGTGTCTGGGCCTGCAGATGTCAGCAGAGCCTCCGATGCTGGACCGTAGCGGGAACACGAGTGCTCGTTGTAGACGAGTGATGTCCAGCGAAAGGTGGAGGCTACAATCACACCGTCAGAGTTCAGACCAGCTGCTGGGGACTCCCCCATCCTCTGCAAAGTCTTCCTGCAGCTCCAGCTGTGGAATCCAGTGGAAATCAAATCAAACTTTATTTATAAAACATTTTCTGTACCATGAAAAGGCAATAAAACAAAAGCATATTCAAATAAAAACAAGCCTTCACACATCCAAGTATAACACAAAACACACACGTGCGCACACCATTTCTACACCACTCCCGACCACTCATTTCTCTCTCTTGAAGGGGAAGTTAGTTTTTTTTAACCTGGATCTATTTTCCAGCATGAATCCGTTCATTTCCTCACCCAGACAATTTTAGTGTTACTTCAGGAGATATTTAGATCCACTCCAGATCACATCAGCGTATGGATGACATGTTTTGTTACCAAACATTAGTCGGACCCCCGTGAGCTCGAAGCAGCTTTTTTGTGGTGATCCGTCCTCATTGACAGACATTTAGGCTGTGTCCGAATGTCCACCCTACTCCCTACATGGGGATCACGGCATTTTGTAGACTGTCCGAATGTCCAGAAAGAAAAAAGTAGTGCACTCAAAGTTACCCACAATGCATCTTGAAAACTAGTGAGCTTCAAAGGTCCCTAGACGGGACAATATAGACCACAATGCATTGCGGTCAGGAGAGCTGAATGGCGCGAGTTGTTGGACACTTAGAGCTGCAGAAAAAAAGGAGAGAAAAAACAGAAAAGAGATTAAACACAATATAAGTAAATAAAATACCTTTATTTAAGATGACAGATTTGATTTGGAATTAAATCTTTTCACGAGTCGTGGATGCCGCGGTGGTTGCCACGGTGACAGCTGGTAATCATGTGATTTGAGGCGAAGAAAAAGTAGTCAGCTTCATTTCCGAATCACAGGCAGAATGAGGGCACTCTGATATGTAGTGCAGTAAGTAAGTAGTGAATGAGGGGTTATGGAGGAGGGAGGACATTCGGACACAGCCTTAGTTGCAGTCAGTAACAGTGATGTCATCAAAGCCGCTGTAGCAAAAACGCTCGTTGGGATTGACTGCTTCTGTCTACGTCTGACGTCATGATCAGACCAGAGCTGCGTGAGTCGTCAGGGACCATGAACGCAGCATCTCAGCCGGACAAGTTCACCAACTCTTCACCATGACATCATGAGTGGGCGTGGCTCCATAAATTCATGTTTTCACGTCTGCACACGTCATAACTCTTCACCATGAGCATAATTCAGCTATATCAGTACTGTACTAGTATCAGTTCTGACTCAAGCTGAGGCGTTAGTCGATATCAGAATGATTTTTTTTTTTTTTAACATCACCTCTATTTACAACATACTGGCATTGTACATAACCATTTCATAGGAACAACAATTAATACCAACTGAGCATGACAGAGACTATAAAGAACTCTGGTAATAGTCCAAATAATGAGGTACAGTTCATAGACAAAATGTCAGAATGAATTGAATGAGTCTGTTAACATGATCTGCTACCACCATCATGTGACACAGAAGCTAGAATCTGATAGGCTACCACCATCATGTGATACAGAAGCTAGAATCTGATAGGCTACCACCATCATGTGATACAGAAGCAAGAGTCTGATAGGCTACCACCATCATGTGATACAGAAGCTAGACTCTGATAGGCTACCACCATCATATGACACAGAAGCTAGAATCTGATAGGCTACCACCATCATGTGACACAGAAGCTAGAATCTGATAGGCTACCACCATCATGTGGTACAGAAGCTAGAATCTGATAGGCTACCACCATCATGTGACACAGAAGCTAGAATCTGATAGGCTACCACCATCATGTAATACAGAAGCTAGACTCTTTCTCCTCTCATCATTTCATTGCCTGAAACTCTCAGAAATGGAAACAAACTGCATGTTTTGTATCTGTACAGAGGTATCACTGCATGCTGCTCTCTGTCAGAGCTCCAGGAACATGTATGCTAGCAAAGCTGCAGGTTTTTTTGTCTGCCCTGCAGGGAATTAAAGTCCTGACAATGAAAAGCTAATTTTCCAATAAAACAACAGAGCACTCCTTGATTTATTGTTTCAATAAAATGCAGCATCTCTGCAGCATAAACAGTTTATAAATGTGAGCTGCTTGTGCTGTGATGGACTGTTCCAAATGAATGGTAGAAAACGAGACTGGCATGATGTGAATATCAGTGTTGGTTCTGCATCAGGTAAAAGTGTCACCGTGAGTTGGTCCGGTAAACCGGCTCAGAAGACCGGGCATAAATAATTCATGCTCATCATTTCAGGAAACACACGAGTCATGCAGCTATCTGCATGGAAATGATGTGTTTTAATGAGCCTGCGTCCCCGGCAGACAGAGTCCGTCCCTCAATGAGACGCTGGGGACGATCCAGCGCAGCCCAACTAGAGACGGATGAAGATTTGAGGAAGATGAAAGTGAATCCTGAGCTGATGACTGTGTTGTGCCTGCAGAGAAGCCCTCAGCTTCAGAGCTGAGTGGAAATAAAAAGCCTGCTGATTAATGGAATATTTATCACTAATAATCCAGGACATGTTCAGTCATCATACAACAATCCATAAAGATACATCAGTCTTCACATTTACAATCACAATGACTGAAAAGGCCGAAGCATATCACCTGAAATTCCTAACTTAATCCACGAAATGAAGGAGAAGAAAAAATGAACTAGATATAAACTAGAAAATATGTTTTTATCCAGAGAAGAATTTTTTTTCTTTTACTGCATTTCCCCATTTTTCTTATCTCCTACTTCTAGCTTTGAAAAGAAGATTCAACAATTGTGCGCTTAAAAATCAACAATGAATTACACAAACGTAAATTCAAATGAGCTTTATTCCCAGATCTTCCACCCACAATGGAAACACACCTCCTTTTAACCCCTTTTGTTGCTTTTGGCACAACAAACTTAAAACCATGTCTAAAGTCATATTTCCCTTCAGACAGAGAAAAAAGTCTTTGTAAAGTTAAAGTGCATCTTTCATGTTCTTTATAACAGCAGAAAATGGACGTAGCGAGGGGTAGTGGATGTAACGAGGGGAAGTGGACTAAACGAGGGCTGGTGGACGTTACGAGGGGTAGTGGACGTAACGAGGGGTAGTGGACTTCAAGAGGGATAGTGGACGTAACGAGGGGTAGTGGATATAACGAGGGGTAGTGGACATTACGAGAGGAAGTGGACTTAAGGAGGGGAAGCGGACTTAAAGAGGGGTAGTGGACGTAACGAGGGGTAGTGGATGTAAGGAGAGGTAGTGGACGTAACGAGAGCTAGTGGATGTAACGAGGGGTAGTGGATGTAATGAGGGGAAGTAGACTTAACGAGGGGAAGTAGACTTAACGCGGGGTAGTGGACGGAACGAGGGGTAGTGGATGTAACGAGGGGTAGTGGACGTAAGGAGAGCTAGTGGATGTAACGAGGGGTAGTGGATGTAATGAGGGGTAGTGGACGTAACGAGGGGAAGTGGACTTAATAAGAGTAAGTGGACTTAACGAGGGGTAGTGCCCGTAACAAGGGGTAGTGCACGTAACGAGGGGTAGTGGACGTAACAAGGGGTAGTGGATGTAACGATGGGTAGTGAGTGTAACGAGGGATAGTGGACGTAACGAGGGGAAGTGGACTTAACAAGGGTAAGTGAACTTAACGAGGGGTAGTGCCCGTAACGAGGGGTAGTGCCCGCAACGAGGGGTAGTGGATGTAACAAGGGGTAGTGGATGTAACGATGGGTAGCGGACGTAAAGAGGGGAAGTGGACTAAACAAGGGGTAGTGGACGTAACGAGGGGAAGTGGACTTAATAAGGGTAAGTGGACTTAACGAGGGGTAGTGCCCGTAACAAGGGGTAGTGCACGTAACGAGGGGTAGTGGACGTAACAAGGGGGTAGTGGATGTAACGATGGGTAGTGAGTGTAACGAGGGATAGTGGACGTAACGAGGGGAAGTGGACTTAACAAGGGTAAGTGGACTTAACGAGGGGTAGTGCCCGTAACGAGGGGTAGTGCCCGCAATGAGGGGTAGTGGATGTAACGATGGGTAGTGGCCGTAACGAGGGGTAGTGGACGTAACGAGGGGTAGTGGATGTAACCAAGGGTAGTGGATGTAACGAGGGGAAGTGGACTTAACGAGGGGAAGTGGACTTAGTGAGGGCTTGTGGACGTAACGAGGGGTAGTGGACATAACGAGGGGTAGTGGATGTTACAAGGGGTAGTGGACTTAACGAGGGGTAGTGGACATAACGAGGGGTAGTGGACGTAAAGAGGGGAAGTGGACTAAACAAGGGGTAGTGGACGTAACGAGGGGAAGAGGACTTAACGAGGGGAAGTGGACTTAACGAGGGGTAGTGGACGTAACAATGGGTCATGGACGTAACCAGGGGAAGTGGACGTATCGAGGGGAAGTGGACGTAACCAGGGGAAGTGGACTTAACGAGGGGTAGTGGACGTACCAGGGGAAGTGGACTTAACAAGGGGAAGTGGACTAAACGAGGGGTAGTGGACGTCAAGAGGGGTAGTGGACGTAAAGAGTGGTATTGGACATAACGTGGGGTAGTTGACATAACGAAGGGAAGTGGATTTAATGAGGGGCAGTGGACTTTAATAGGGGTAGTGGACGTAACGAGGGGTAGTGGATATAACGAGGGGTAGTGGACATAACGAGAGGAGGTGGACTTAAGGAGGGGAAGTGGACTTAACAAGAGGTATTGGACGTAATGAGGGGTAGTGGACGAAAAGAGGGGTTGTGGACGTAACGAAGGGAAGTGGACATAACAGGGGGTAGTGGACGTAACGAGGGGGGGTGGACATCATGACGGGTAGTGGACATAATGAGGGGCAGGGGGTATGAAGCGAGGGACGTCAGATGCTGACTTGCTGAGGAAGGACCAGAGAAGAGGGGACAGCGACCTCTGTAGAGCGACAGGACTTGGAGAAGAAAACTCACAAATGTACAGATTACACATTTGTTTGTTACGTTAGCCAGCCTAGCCACGCTAGCTAGGCTAAAATACTGATGAAAAGCTTGCGAAGGCTTTTCGACAATTAACAATTGACAACAGTCGTCATGGTGACGTCTTCTCTGTGTATTTGTTTTGTTTATTTATCAACCAAAGCATGATGATTATTCTGTCCTCACGATTGCGTGTCTGAGCAAGGTTAGAGAGATAGCTAACAAAAACTCCACCAAACCGAGTTCTTCGAGGAGAGTGGCTTTACTGATGGTAGTTTCTGTAAAACTGAAAATAAGAATACAAGGGATATCAATAATCTGTACACAAGGCATACATTCTTGTTACTAAAGACAAATACTTAAATATTCATCAGTTTAACATACACAAAAATAAACATTTTTTACACGGCTGGCTTTTCCTGACTTTGGTGCATCTATTTCAATGTATTAATTAAAACTAAAGCTTAATAAACAAGTGACTTACATAAGCCACACAAATTTACTGTGTAATGTACATACTGGCCAAAAAAAAAAAGTCGCTGATGTTAACAAGTGAAAATCATCAAATTTACAGCTTATGCAGTTTAAATACCGTGAGAGATAAACATTCTGTTTACTGAATGTCCTAAGACAAATCAACTGACAAATATTTGAACAATTTTTCTATATATACTCACGGACAAATCAAATCCAAGGTTGGAACGTAAGAAGAAAACTGTTTTAGCTGTGTTCACTGCAGACAGACGTGTTCAACTGAAGCCACATGGTGAGAGAGAAATGAAACTTAAGAAAAAAGAACACTACCAAAAGTCTCCAAAAGGGGGCAGTAGCAACACCTTCACTGGTGCCAGAACAATGATAATGAAAAAAAGAAAAACGACCGCAGCTGTTAACTCCGTGTTGTTGCTATGGTGACACGTATGTGCAAACGTCACCACGCAGTCCCTTATGTGCCTGAACGTAAATGCAGCAGTGGTGTCCAAGTTCCTAGAAGATTACAAAGCCGGACCCCCGTGGCGTCAGTTCATGGTGTAGTGGTGGTGGGTGAGGGCTGGTGGTCGGAAGCAGGGGGAACGTTGGGATTGGGCTGAACTCTCCCGGCCAGCACCTTCTTGGTCACTGTCAGAGACCTCCTCTTCTCCTTGGACTGACTTGGCCCCAGCAGGCTCCTGGCAACGTTAGCTTTAGCTTAGCTTTAGCCGGCGTAGCTGCTGGAGCTTCTGCAGGTTTCAGTGTTTGTTTCTGTTCCCCTCAACATCTGGAGCTCAAAGCCGGAGGCGGGACTCACAAACGCCCGTACACATGACCCGTGGTAAAAGCGCTTTGCGCTGGCTGTCCCAGTGTTTTCCTACGGAGAGAGCGGGGGCGCCGTCTCACGAACTGTGGAGAGATGACTCACTCCGCCCGCAACCCACAGCTCTGATGCGTCAGATCTGGTTGTATGTTTTCTCTGCTGCCTTTCAGCAGAAAATCCTGAGAAAAGCGAGGATTTCCAATCGTCCAATGTCCAATGTAGAGACATTTAGAATTTCATACATTCTGAGACTTGTATAAAATTGCAATTGATTTTGATATTTTTCCTTTTAGTCAATATGTTGTTTCCATGTCAATCCCTCGTCCATCACCACGAAATTTGGTCTCAAATACTCTCTCAATCATATCATCACATATTTCTAATTTGATGTCTGTATTTTTTAGGGGTGTCCCCAAATAGTCGACGATTCGACGATTCGTTTCCAGAACTGGGCTTCGACTGCCAGTCTCTACGTCGAATAGTCGCAGCATTTGGTTACCAAGCAAAAATCATACCATCCTGCAGTAGGAGGTGCTGAATGTTACATTTTTACACAATATTCATTTGGCCTTTAAATAATTCATGTTATAGGTCTATTAGCAGCCGAATAATTCTGTTACTATCAGTGTGGCATAAGGGAAGATGAGCCGGGCAGGCGGGTTTAAACCGCAGTCTGCCGACTGAGTCGCACGCGCTGAGCACTCAGTCAAAGCGACGTCTCTATGACCAAGTAGCCAGAGACATGATGAAGGACCCTCACCTGTCACATCATCATCGTCGATGCAGTTATTTCCACTAATTTACAGCATCAGTTTGTCAAGGTGGAAACAGTCTTACAGACATGAACACCGCGTCTACAGTACTCCCGTGCGTAATGCTGAAGATGGATACGCTGGCACTGCTGGAGGATTATTCAGATTATATCAGGAAAGAACGTGTTTTTAAGAACCATCATTTCCTGAATCATGAAACCTGTGGCTGATATCAGACTCCCTAGAGCAGCGCTTTTATCTTTGTCCTGAACTGGACCGCCGTCTCGCTGCGTCAGCTGTTGAGCGCACATGTGGAGCGGCTCCTGAACGGTGGAGATGCCAAGAGAAGATGCTGCACTATTCCAGCAAGTTGTGGAATAATCGTGGCTGTGATGTTCTGCACATTCCCTTCACCTCCACTCCGCCATCCAGAGCAGATTCTCCTGTCGGCTTTATTGTTAACGAACCGAGGAGGCTTTCTGCTGCGCAGATTCTAACTTTTACTTTCCGTTTTACATGGATATAACTTTGTACTTTGTTATGAGCCTATTTTTTTTTATTGTTATGTAATTGATTTATTTATTCAGTGAAGGTTATTCTATTGTAATTCCTCTGTATATATTTGACATTTGGACTGTGCGCAGTGCGCACAGACTGTCAACACCCTTTTAATTTTCTTTCCTGACTTTAAATTGTTAAGCAAAAAAACAAACATAACAAACAGACAAAAAAAAAACAACAAATGAAAAACATTTGAATTTATTTGATGAGGTGTTCCAGCTCTTTCTCTGGAGCAGGAAAAGACGATTATGAATCAAGAAGGGGGAAAAAAAAAAAAAAAACATGATTCGACTATTCTTCGGCGAATGACATGATCTGACGAATCAGGTTCGACTATGAAAATTCTTAGTCGGGGACAGCCCTAGTATTTTTCATTTTATTTTTATTTCCAAATACCATAAATTTCCTTTTTTTACGTTGAGGGACAATTTGACAAACAAATATTTTAGTTTCTCAAGCTTCTTCTCTACAAGACCTAAAATTTCCTCCAAGTTCTTACCAGAACAAAACAAGTTGGTGTCATCTGCAAGAATTACAAAATCATTTATATGAATCAAAAACAACTATGGACTAATCACTGATCCTTGTGGAACACCACAGATGACTTCCTTTAATTCAGACAACACATCATTTATTTGCACACAGTTTTTTATTTTCTAAACAACTTTTTGATCAGAAAAAAGCAACAGCTGATGATGACGAGGTAATGTCAGTCACCGTGTTCTGTGATCATACTATCATTTCATCAGACTTGGTTTTATTACGAGAACGTTTGCTTCATGTAAAGTTTATTCTCGTCATTTAGGACGATGTTGGAGAAGCTGCAGACACAAAGCTTCAGTTTTCAATCACCACTCAAAGAAAAGCGTTTCATTTACGCTCTTATGAAGCAGGATACAGTCGTCCTCAAAATTATTCATATCCTCCAATGAAAAAAGACTAAATTCACAAGAGCAAATCAAATAACAAGAAACTAAAAAATAAATAAAAATACTCAAAATGATCATTTAGTGAAATAAAATGTTGCTTTTGAATTGTGATTTTACATAGTAGAGAGTACCTTTTCCATGAGCATGGACCAACATACTTGTCAACAGGTGCAGACGTCTGATTGGACGTTACAGAAACACCTGACTGCAGTGATTGAATCAAAGTGTTGCTCAATAACATTTTAGCTTCAGAGTCCCATCATGCTTGTTTACTTGTTTAATTTTTGTGTGTTTGTTTTATTTTTTCTATTTAACCACAAATAAAAATCAAAATCATTAATTTTATTTAAGTTTTATTTATTATTAATTTAATCAATTTCACAGAATTTTACTGATGGCGGATTTTCTTTCTCTCTTTAATAGGAAGGTACACTGTAAGATATTACCAGGATTTCACAACGCTTCACTGTAATTTTTCACAATAAATTTCTGTAACTTCATATTACAAGACTTTACTCTAATATTCACAATATATTACAGTAATTTACTATTCTACTGTGAAACTGGTGTTTGCACAATAAATTACTGTGGACCGTGCTTTGAACGAATTTCACAACAATTTACTGTAGTTTTGTACAGTAAAATATTGTATCACAAACCATCCTTTGTGATATCACAACAAATTACAGCAAAATTTGAATCTCCCGTGAACCGTGGTGCATTGTGGGACCAAGACAGCACTGCAGCACTCACCGTTGCACTTGGCGCGCACAGACAGAGGAGGACCAAGAGAAGGTAAGATGAACATTATTTAAATTATTCGGTAGCTTGACTTGTCATTAGGCGTGAGAGTTAATACATGAAAGCATGAAATATTTTTTAATGGTCTTCGCTTTTCGATCGGAGAAGTTAGAGTTATTTGGCAGAGAACATGCAGTGAATTAGCTGTAAAAGAGCGCGAATACAGTTAGCCCAGTTGCTGCAGCAGCTATCCAACATCATTACAAAGTCAAGCTTTGCTGCACAGACAAGTAACTTATACCACTCTAAAGTTTAAAATATTCTCTGTCATTTCATGGTATCATGTGTAAACTAGAGGGATTGTTTTTAAAAGATTTATTTAACTAAGAGGACAGGTGATTTAGCCATGCATTAGCAAGAAAGTCAAAGTTAAAAATGCACCATTATGCTCTTTCTTGCCATTAAAATAAATAAATAAATAGGAGTCCACACCAGCAGGAATCCTGTTTGTTTTTTTATGTTTGTTTGTTTGTTTGTTTTAACAAACCCATTTCTTTTTATACTGGTGTGTAACAATAATTTCTGTCGATCATCACAGTGGCTGTGATGATGCCCCGAGGGCTGCATCCTCTTTGCTCTGCGTTTCCTGCCATTTAGCCTAAGCGGTTTTATGACCAGTGGTAGGATTCTGCCTGTACGAACCGTTGGAGTCCGGCTTGCATCAGTGCCAAACATCAGCGGCCAAACGGGAGTCAAATCTAGCGCAGGTAGTGTGTTAATCCAGTAGTTGAAGAAGGCGGCTGTGGTGCTGAACTGAATGTCGATGATAAATGAATTATATGTAATTAAATCTGCCAAACCACAGCATAAACTCCAGCGCCACAAATTGGATTGGTTTGGGGGTGGGGTGGATCTACCATTCATTCATTGTTTTCTTCCCCCCCCCCTCCCCCTCATTCTCCTTCATACACAGGTGAAGTGGAGGCGCATATGCCCTGCACTTCTTTCATCCATTGCAACAGTTAACATGCGGTAACGTGTGTTTCCCAGCCGTCTTTGAACGCACCATGGAACACGCACCAGCCAGCAGACATGCGGTGGATCACAATAACAGAAGAGAGTGCAGTATGACGTGCGTTTGTCCTGCAAACTAGTCAGAACCTACCAAGAAAACGTGTAAGTTGAGTAAAGCTGTTGCATCCAGATAATGATAATGTTGCTAAGCGATGGCCAGTTTGCATATTAAGCTAGTTTATCAGAATACTAATGTTAACGATGTTACATCCAGTGTTGGGTACGCTGCTACCTTTGCTAGTTATAGTTACTCTGCGGAGCGTTAGTCCTTTATTGGCTAAATGAATCCATCTTAGCGAGGAGCTGGGAACTTCCTTCTGTTTCTAGCAGTGATCAGTGTTGTCAACTCCGCATGTTATCAGCAACTTTGGCCTTAAAAAATACAAAACAAAACAAAAAAAGAAACCCAACAAAAACGTGAACGCTTGCAGCCCTTTTCAGAGAGTAGTGTCCATAGCTCTGTTTCCAGCGTTACCTCGTTCCGCTACCCACACACGTGCGCACAACTTCACTAGACAGAACGACAGTGACAATGACCGCAAATAAATAAGGAAACATTTCAAATCTATTTAATTAAGTAGTTGAGAGAGTAGGAGAAAGGAATGATTCGAGAGCTCACCGCTTGTGTTTGACTTGGTATTCAGTTTCGTGCAACACTGAAGTTAAGTTAAAAGGACATTAATGGGAGCATCTTTATTAATGTTCTTTTCAAAAGTAATTAAAAGGTTACCTTTAACAGTGATAAAGTAACTCAGTTCCCTTTTGAATGTAGTAGGTCTAACTTGTAATTGCAACTAGTTACTTTTTAAAAAATATCTAACAGGTAATTAGTTCACAAAAGGAAAATACTTATTTCTCTTTTATGACTGTGGAGAATTTGCACACATTATTGCTTTTATATATGTGAAAGAAATCATTATGGCCACAAAATAGCTAGAGCTGGTCAGGGAGAAGACATTAGACCAGTGACCAGCAGCAGAGATGATAATGATGATGCACGGCCTTTATTGGTAAAGGAGAGATTGTAACTTGCAGAGAAAGATTTCTTTTGAGTGGATAACCAGGCAGGGTTCCCAGGAAAAAAAAAAAGATTCTGTCTTCTCTTAAAGATTTTATTCTAAAGAATTATGATTCCCTATCTCTGGCTACCCATACATGCATATAACAGTTATTTCTTATTTTACAGCCATGTTCCACAGCAGCAGATGACCAGAGGACAATTGCTTTGCCAAGCACCCCTTGCTTGATTGTCCAAGGTACCGTTATCTGGATTTTACATTGATATGTCTAGCTGTAAGAAATATGGTTTGAAATTAATTATAAAAACTTCTTAATCAAATTTTTTCTCCTCCAATATCTCCTCCAATATTGCAGCTTGTAGCTTGGCTCTCTTTATTTAACATAAACAGTAGTGCCTGTATTTGGTGTATTGTATGTGTCAAATGCTTATATCCAGACATGCAGAATCATATTTCACCAAGGTTTATGTTTAACTTAAAAATCTGGACTACACATCAGCTGAGTTACTTGTTAGCTGCTAATTTAAACTTGCCCTGCACTTTTTTTTTTCTAAAGCTGAAGCTATTGCAGAAGCATTCAATGCTGCTGAAAAATTATTCTCATTTGCAGCATTCCACTTCTTTACAGTAGTGCAACATGGTATCTGTTCATTTCAGGTGACATGATGAAGCCCAGGACATGGATGCTGTCCATTGAAGGCGAGATGGTGATGGGACCACACGATGACATCATGAAAGGGATAGCTGCACTGTTTGCAAGCTTTCACAACTTCAGTCTGCAGTATCCTGAGGACAGCACCTGCACTGTGGAATATATCCAAAGGTATTGTAAATCTTAACCATACTTACCATTGTATTGTACTGGACTCCTTCCTTGACTTTCTTGATTATAAACCACCTTGCTCTCTTTTTTTTTTCCTCAGTATTTGTAGTTTATTTGAAATTTTTGCCTTCTTTAGTGCATTACTAATTTTTTTCCCCCAAGCTGCTTCATCAGTGCGGTGAAAAAGCAGGTTTGTTTGTTTTTAATAGACTCATGTGACTTAGAGTGACACTTCCTAGTAATGGAGGACAGCTTTGCATTATATGTAAAAGAAAAATGTAGTGCTGCCCTCCATTTCCAGGAAGTTTTGCTCCAAGTCACATGATTCCATAAAGAATACTGGGTCATTAACCTGTCTCAGCACAGCTCCTCATGCAGGGTCATAGTTGTTAGACAGTTGCGAGACACACCTGGCACCAGCAGCCAGACCAACACAGGTAAGTAGTGACACATTTAGAACCTTTGTAAGTTCCACACAGACCCATAAACCTGTTTATTTTCTCACCAAACTGATGTAGAACTGATGAGGCTGATTAAAGCAGCGGAACATATTGAATTGGAAAATACTTAATTAATCCCATAAGCGAAATTGGATATTGTATTTATGATAATTAATCTGTAGTCTTATTCCGGACAGTGATGCTGTTGACAGGAATGAGCTTCTGTACCTCTCCATCCTACAGCGAACCCGACCAAGCTTCTGACTGAACATACACTGTTGTTCCTTCAGTGTTGTGTAGAGGGTGTGAAGAATCATCCCTCATCTTCATCAGCTTGTGCAGCATCTTTTTTGTACAATCAGCTCCAGCAGTTTTAGTTATCCCCAGCAGAGAACCAGCTTTCTGGACCAGCTTCTGCAAAGCTCAGTAGCATCTGCTAGAACAGCAATATCAAAGCCAAAGACTTAAAAAGACCAAAAAAGCTGATTCAGAAAACTGGTTCTGTATTGGAGCTGATTTTCCAAAAAGAATGCTGTAAGCCGCTGGAGATGGTGGAGGCTTCTTCAAGTCTGCTGCCATCACCCTCCAGGGAAGTTGTTGCTCAGGTCCAGCAGTTGTCTGCCAACTAAAGAATTATGGAGGACCAAAACTGTGGAGGAAAAAACTGAAAAAATAAAAATACATACAAAAATGACTCAATATAAAAGATTATATGCCAGTTTCTCACACAAAAAATGTTTTAAAAAATTGTTTTTACAATAAGTAACGTATTAAATGTGAAATAAATGCGTATTTATATTGTCATTTCTAACTGTTGTACTTTAACCTTGTAAATACGCCTATTTATTCAATTGTTCGTGCCTTTTTTAGTTTATCAATATTTGTTTGATACCTTTTACATGTATTTTCGTCTTTATTTTCATGCCTGTATTTACTTTTCCAATATTTTCTTTTTACATTTTCAGAAGATCTCTTTAAGTACTAATTTCTTTCTATAGTGTTGGATTCACTTGCAGGGAAACAGGCTGTACAGCATGTGCCTTGGATAAAAAATACAACAATACATTTATTTAAAACTGAAAGCTGTTGTCTTTATTGTTTACAGATACTTCCTGGCCATCAACCCTGAGGGGAGGATCAGAGTCGGGGAAAAACTCAACGAGTCCACATCTCGGGACACTCGTACGAAAACTGATAGACTTCGAATGGAAAATGTAAATGTGCCGGTCCACCTCTGTCATTTGTTTATTTCAGTTTTACCTGTCATGTTGATAAACAAATTGTATAACAAAGTCAGTAGGGATGCACGATATTGGAATTTTGGCCGATATTTGATATGCCGATATTTTAAAACTCATGTGGCCGATAACCAATATCGATACCGATATTAAAGCTGAAAAATAAATTATATAATATTCATTCTCTTTGCAAAATTAGAAAAATACCTCAACTTGTGTAATGTATATAAGTGAAAGTGACAGTTGTTCAAACAAAACTAATAGAATATGTGCATTATATCCTAAAACGACCGGGATTTTCTTTTACCTGACAGAAAAATAAAGACGAAAGAAAATCAGGGGATATTTGGTAGGGGTGGGAAAATATTGATACACTGAAATATCGCTATATTTTCATATGATATCATATCAATATTTAAAGACATGGTATTGATCTATTTTACTAATGAAATCTTGCGAGATTTTGTCGTTCTGTTACCAAATCTCATAGGTTTTAGTGAAATCTCGAGATTTAGTAGGTAGAATAGATCAATACCATGTCTTTAAATATTAATATGTAATCTGCATATGAAACTATCGCAATATTTCAGTGCATCAATATTTATTCCCATCCCTAACATTTGGTTATTTACACAAATGACTGTGTATAAACTTTGTTCACACAGAATATTCTAAAAGAAACTGTTTTTAGATTTTTTAAAGTCTGCAAGTTTTTGTTTTGTTTTAGACTTTAGAAACAACAGCCTGATCGGTTAAATATCGGTGGGGTGGCCGGTGTCCTATACTCAGTTTTAAGGCCGATATAGGCCGATACCGATAGGGGGCCAATTATATCGTGCATCTCTAAAAGTTAACATTGGTAATGAACTGGATGGAGTCAATTCAACTCTGATAAAGTTATCTTCAGGTTGTCTTAATGTAGTTCTCAGGTTACTGTATTTTTAAGGCAGGTTACAGATGTTCCATCCATCTTCAGCCCTGTTCAGCATTATAGTTCAACTTTATTCAGCCTTTCACCATTATACTGTAGTTAAAATTTCTTTAACTTCTTAAAGGTTCAATATGAAATACGGCCAGAACAGCGACATCACGTGTGTCTAGGTTGTAGTTGCAACGGCAGAAAAACAACTCCAGCAGCTTGGATGCCAGGCTGCTGGTACGCAAGTGACCAACAGTCTGCAGCATGTCCAACAAATAACACAGAGGAGTTTATAACTAACTGCTAACGTTAGCCATGTTAGCAAACAAGCTAGCTTACCGATCCAGGAGGAAAGTCGCCATTTCCGTGTTTTGACTCCATGGAAAACGTTTATGTGGGTCCATTTAGTGAAGTCTTCACCTAAATTTACTCCAGGTTTTGCTCTTTTCAGGTCACTCCTCCTCAGAAACAGATAACAACATCTCCAGGGCTCTGAAGCAGCTGCTTCACTTGTCGTCTCTACGGTTTTCCCCTGTACAAGCCTGACTATGACCAAAATATTGTTTCCACACAGAGATCGTATTTGGCAACCTGCAATGTATTGGCTTATAGACATAAATATAATGCCATTATCAAACCCGTAAAAGTTTATTTTATAATTATTTTTAGGCTAAATATGATTTTTCTATTAAATGTTGTACTTTCATTCTGTACCCCTTAAACCAGTGATCACCAATCCCGGTCCTCAAGGACCGGTATCCTGCTGGTTTTCCAGGTCTCCCTGCTGCAGCACACCAGAGTCAGACTCAGACAAGCTCTGGACAACTCTGCTAATTAGTCAATGATTTCAATCAGGTGTGTTGCAGCAGTGAGACATGGAATACCTGCAGGATACCGGTCCTTGAGGACCAGGATTGGGGATCCCTGCCTTAAACGACCTGTGGAGGTATTATTTAAAAAAAAAAAAAAAAAGCTTTTAATAAGAATGTTACATATTCAACCTTTAAAACATTTCAGTTTAGTTCAGTTCTTTTCTAGTTATGATTGTGTTCATGTTCAGTCATGCGTATTTGTTTTTGTTTTGTATTAATGCAGTGTTCTACATGTTCCATTTTTTTTGTAATAAATGGTCAAATGAGTAAGGTCTTTGTTTTCTTTGTGGATCAAATTTAAATCATGTTTTGGTTCTTACGATCTCAATGAAATCCCATGTACAATATTTGACTGTATTATTTGAATTGTAAATTTACAGTAAATTACTGGCTAATGAGTTGCATTACTTTTACAGTAACACTGTAAAAATGCTGTGATTTATATGCAGCAAGATACTGTGATTTCACAGCTACATACATCTATATCACAGTAATGGCATGCAGATTGTTGCTGTGAAGTTACAGCATGTAGCTGTAATTTTAGTGGAAATTACTGTAAAATATTCACAATAGGTTACTGTGAAATATTCACAGTAAAATGTTGTGATATTTTCCCTGTAAATTACTGTGAGTACTGTGAAAGTAATGCAATTATTAGCCAAGTAATTTACTGTAAATT
>JALJCO010001648.1:315000-365079 GCA_023101725.1 Atherinomorus stipes | reverse complement strand
ATTACAGTCTGGGATGTGTTCATGCAGCCATGTCTCGGTGAAACACATGATACTGCATTCTCTGTACTCTTTCTAAGACCTTTTTAGCACTTCAAGCTCGTCCATCTTGTTAGCTAGCAGCTCACGTTACTCATCATAACAGTTGGAAGAAACGGTTTAAATCTCAACCAATTTTCTCTCTGCCTTACCCCTGCCCTGCATCCTCTTCTCTTTCTCTTTAACTCCACTAGGATTTGATGTGTTATTCGCTAATAATATTGATTTGGGAGAGTTCTAACAGTTGCTCCCTGTGGTAAACAATTTCTCTGTTGCCATGGATACACATCATAACAAGTAGTTAAAAAAGCTAAATATATGAAGAAAAATCTACTGATTTGCACAGCCTTCAAACCAGCATAAAAAATCCTCCCAGAAAAACCTAATCTGACAAGTGATGTCAATAGAAAAAGACAACTAGATTTGAAAAAATAACTCAAAGCTATGAGAGAGCTGTTACAAACTGCAGCCACCTAGCAGCGCATTCCAGCATTCCAGTATATACACACACACACACACACACACACACACACAATATATATATATACATATATATATATATATATATATATATATATATATATGTATATTGTGGATGTACGATAACCATTTTTAAAAACTGATACCGATGACCGATAAATTTCAGCTCCAAAAGGCTGATACCGATAACTGATAACACACATACAGCACATACCTAATAATGACATCAATACTGTTAAAAAAAAGCAAAAAGACTTTTTACTCTTCAAATGAAGAAATATTTGTTTTTCAGTTAAAAACTATCAGCAAACCTCTCAAACATTTTCAAAAAGAAAAACAAAATTATTCAATATCTCAGTGCACAGCAACAACAGGTAAAGTGCATTGTTCACTGTTAAAAAGATAAAGGCTTCTTTGAACCGATGCATATAAATGCACTGGGATAAAAAATGAAAAAGTACAATTAGGAAGATAAAAAAAAACATAAAATGATGCACTGACAAGTTAAATTCAAACATTTATTGTATGTTAACACAATCTGAAAAAGGTTATTTGTTAACAATAATAACATCTGACAGGTCAGACTTGTTTGTAAATAGGTGCATTTTTGAACAACAATAATTTCAGTCTCAGATGTGAGCGGAGCACTGCCATGCTGACAAAAATAATATACAGTATATGTTATCGGGACAAGTTGTCAAGATATTGGACATATCGGAATGACATCATAATTTCCTGTTATCGGACCGATAATTATCGTGCACCCCTTTATATTATATATATATATATATATATACATATACATATATGTACATATGTACAGCCATGGAAAAATCCTCTTGTTATTTCGAAGCCTGGTACGACTAAAAGTACATTTGTCTGGACAAATATAATAACAACAAAAATAGCTTACAAGAGTTTAAATTAAGAACTGATGTCTAACCATTATCCATGCTTTTCTTGATAAGTGATTTTGATTATTAAGTTCTCACGTCAATATCTATGGCATTGTACTGCCAAAAACAGCTGTTAGGCATTCTAGATTTTCTTTTCTGTCTCTTTTAGTCACGATGCCTGAAATAAGCTTCTCTCATCCAGATAAAGCTGAATTGGGATTTTTAAATAGCAGCAGCAAAAACTTTGTTTCTGGACACTGGATGTTAAAAACTTCAATCTAAGGCTTGAAAATAATCAGAAACTTTGTAAATAAGGAGGAAAAAGTGGGTTTTGGTGGATCTGGTTCACCGTTGGAACAAGGCACCAATGTGCTGGAAACCAGCTTCTATCACAGCTTCTCTCTTGATAATTAGTCACAGACTTTCCCAGATAGTGTTCTGCTGATCTTTCACAAATGTGGGGATGAATGTAGAAAAAAATTAAATTCATCTTGTCTGGCCAGACAGCTCGCTGGGTGCTCAGCACCCCTAAACCTCTCATCCTAGAATCACTTCTGAGTGGTCACAACTTCAAAAACGTAAAACTCACTCAAATATACTAATTTCACAATAATCTCAACAATCAAGTTTGTTTACTTACTTTTCCCAAGGTAACCCATTTCCTCAATATTTCCAAGTAAACTCAACTTGTTAGAATTTGCAGTGAATTTTTAATGTAAAGTAGAATCATATTTGTCCATGTGTAGGACGTTTTAGACCTGTAATTGCGTTGTATTTGGGTTGCACGAGTCTAAAAAGACTACATCAGTTATACACAACCCTCTCAACCATATAAATGTAATAATATTCCTGGAACAGAATTCCTGCAAAACTCCATCTGACAAAAAGTGCAAACTTGCCGACTATGCAGCCTTCAGAGTGCTGCGTGGTGTCACATTATCCGGCCTGCTTCAGTGGAATCATTGGAGCCGTATTGCGAGTAATTTGCTAAACGGTGTCATTGGCAGGAAAAATGGTTTTCAGATATCACATCTGTAGTTCGGAGCTGCATCTTTGGTGAAGCTAAAATTAGGCGAAAGCGGAAAACTCATCTTGTGAGAGTAATTCGTTGATGCAAGAAAAGTACAGACAGAGTTGAGATGAAAGGTTTCGAGCCAACATCTGCTCTGAGCGGTACGGAGGTGGGCGCCAGCAAACTGATTATACTGTACCAGCTCAGTTTTAATTAAATGGCTGACAGCATGGGGCAGAAAGAAGACAAGAGATCTCCAACTGAGTGGGTGAAAGTGTTGCACCTGCCTCTTCTCTGCCTCTCCTGCTTCTAAAAGAGCACAAGGTAACACACAGACTTGTTCAGACCATGCCCCATGTGGCTGTTTAGGCAGAGTTTCACCTGGTTCCTTGCAGAGAAGGATGCATGATTGAACAACACTGCTACTGCACATAATCATGCTCAAACTCAGGAACGTGTTCAGCGTAAGCAACTGAAACGTGCAAGAAAGCTATTACTTGACTGTTGATTTGACTGTGAGAGCGGCGCGGTGCATCTAAACAAGCTACAGCATGCTGTTTCCATTTCTACATACACAAACCAGCTATTCTACACTGTTAACCAAGAATGGTTAAATCAAATATCATGAATATTAGGGCTGGGGGAAAAAAATCAATACACTAAAATATCGCGATATTTTCATATGTAGATTTCATACAGAGATTCTAAAATGCAATATCGATCTATTTTACCAATGAAATCGGGGTTTTCGTGAAATCTCGTGAGATTTCACCGTTATCTTACGGAATCTCGCGAGATTTCACGAAAACCCGCGAGATTTCTTGACTAAACATCAAAATCTCGCGAGATATCATTAGTAAAATAGATCGATACCACATTTTTACATATCAATATGATATCAGCGTATGAAAATATCGCGATATTTCAGTGTATTGATTTTTTTCCCCAGCCCGAATGAATATGCATCACTGCCTGTCACAGTAATATATATGCATATATATTATAATGCAGATCCAGAGGACAAAATCTGTTTCCTAAAGATTTTAAATTTAGCATCTGGTTTATAATAATAGTTACATACTAAATCTGCACAATGTATTGATAATTCATCACTATTGTGATATCAACATGTGCAATATCAATATTGCAAAGATGATGAAGTTTTGCTTTTGCGCAGCACAGGTGCAGAAGTGGCAAGTGACTTTATTAATGCACCTGACACTAGCATCATACAGTTGTGTAGGGCTGGGTGATATGGACCAAATATCATATCACGATGTATTTGTTTTAGATGATGATATGTATTTTCACCCTAATTTGTCTGAAAGTTTAATTTCATATCAAGCACCTGTTTTTTTTGTATTGAAATATGTTCAGCTTAAAGGTACTGTAGACTTCCACTTCAGTGATGGAGTCGACAAAACACTGGTTAGAAATGCATGTTTGTTAAATTGAAGTATTTCAAGATAGTTAGTTGGCCATTTATGATTTCTTTGTAGAAGTCTTGGGGAGGATCGTCATCCAGACAGTTTAAATAATCAGGTGACACTTTTGTTGTCAGTTGAGTCATTACAAAAAATAAAACAAAAACGTTTGCACGACTAATACAACGACATAACGATTTATGCAAATATCATATTGCAATATCATATCAGTACATCGCACAGCCCTACAGTTGTGCTTGAAAGTTTACATCCCCTCCCATTAAAGAAATGAATAAATTCACCAGTAATTCAGACGACAAGAAATTAAAAAAGCAATAATAAATAAATATGTACTAAATTATGATTTAGTAATGTCAAATATTGATTTCCTGAATTCCTGAATCTCTCTATCCCCAAACTACTGTCGAAAATATATAGATTATTATTAAAACTGGATGATTCAATTTCCCTTCCAACTTCGAAGTGGGAGGCTGACTTGTCCAGAACCCTTAACCAAAACACATGGACACAGATATGTTTAAACACGTTCCTAATGACTAAAAACTCAAATATACAGTTGATACAATTCAAGGTTTTACACAGAGTACATTACACAGGACAGAGGATGTTCAAGATGGGTCTGTCACCTTCAAATATTTGTTTGCACTGCAATGAGAATACAACAGACAATTATCTTCACGCCTTGTGGTCTTGTCCACCTGTCCAGAGGTTTTGGCTTCAGGTATGTGATGACCTGTCAACGTGGCTCAGGTGTAACTTCCTTTGCAAGCCCCACACTGTGTTTACTGGGGGACTTGGATGAGATCAACACGGTAACCAACTATGCACATATGATACTTACTGTATTATGTATTGCAAAGAAAACTATCTTGGTAAACTGGAAATCCAAAAATAATCTGAGCATTAGCCAGTTTAGGAATTTCTTAGTAGACCATATCAGTATTGAGACGATGTCTGCCTCCTCTAAGAACCAGTTAGATGAATTCCACTCCCTCTGGTCCCCTGTGATTAGCTCCATCACTTAACGTTGGTGTAGGAGAGTCGCCTCGGCGATGTGGGGGTTGGGTGCCGGCGAGTGCTTGATGGCTGTGGATCCCTGGCGGTTGACTTGGGGGGGGGGGTCTGGGCTGCCTCGCCGCTGGGGCGGGGCTGTATCCAGCCCGATGGGGGGCATGGGGGTCAGCGGTTGGGGCTGCTCTGCGGCGGTGGGCGGGTCGCTGGTGGGGGCCCTGGCCGGTGGCTGTCGGCTGGCGCCGGGTGGCCGGGGTCGTCCCGGGGTGGGGGGGCGGGGGGGCCCTGGGCCCCGGTGCTCCGGGGTGGCCCCTGCCTCCGGGGCCGGGGGACCCGGCTTGGCGCTGGGGGGGGGCGGGCCGGCGGGACGTGCCTCCTCTGGATTTGGCCGGTCCTCACGACCTGGTGACGTCTAGTCACTGCGCCGGGGGCCGGGGCGCCTCTGCTGTGTGCGTGCGGGTGTGTGTGCTGGTGGGGGGTGTGTGTGTGGTGGGGCTGGGGGATGTATCGTTGTCGTGTCTGTGTCGGGATGTGGGCATCCGGGATGTTGGTGTCTCGGGAGCGGCCATGTGGGGGGTGTGGATTTCCCCTGTGCTTGTCCTGCGTGTGGGGCTCTGGGGGTCGCGGACGGAGCTGCGCTTTCCGCCGGGGTGCTTGGTTTTCGGCGGACCCGTGGTCATGTCGTGTCGTATCGATGTTGGGGTGTCTGGCGTGGCTGTCGGGGTGTGGGGTTTTGTCCATATCGTTCAGCTCTAGTGTGTGGAGGTGGGGGGTTGCGGGGTGGCCCGGGTCTTTTCCACGCCGGGTGCCTGTCCCGCCTGGCCGCTGTGTCGGTTGGGGCTGGCCTGCGCTGGTGGTCTCGTGCGGGTTGGTCTCGCGTGGTCCGGGGGCTGGGGGCGGTGGACTTGTGGCGTGGGGGGGACTGGTGGCCCCGTGGTCCCCGTCCTTGGTATGTGTGGGTGGGTGGGTGACTGGAGGGGGGGCGTGAATGCGGTTGTGTGTGTGTGTGGCTGCCTGTGGGGGTGTGTGGAGATGGGTGGGTGGGTGGGGGGTGCATGGATGATGGGTGTTTGGGTGCGGGGGTGGTGGTGCATTGGTGGGGTTTGTGTGTGTCAGGTTGGGGGGGGGGGGGGGGAGGAAAGGGGAAAAAAAAAAAAAATAGCAGCCCTGCGTGCCTCTTGGGGGGTTTGCGAGGCCTGGGGATGTTGGGCCGGTGACTCTGGCCCCTCCGCCGACCCTTTCCGCTCCCGTCCCTTTTCCCCCCTCCCTGGCCTGGCGTGGTCGAGCGCCCCCAGGGGCCGAGGATGGCCCCTCTGTGCTGAACGCCGGACGCCGGGCCGTGGGGGCGGCCATGCCTGCCCTTTCTGCCCTGGGGGGATCCCGGGAGGCAGGGGGTACCTAATGCCGGTAACGGCTCTTCTTCCAGGGGGGAATTCATACCCCCTTGGTCTCCCCTTCCCAAGACCCCCCCCCCCCCCCCCCCCCCCCCGCTCTACCTCACACACACACACGTAGGGTTTTGGGGAGGGTGCGTGTCAAGCGGGCGTGGTGAGGGAGGGCACCAAAGTGCCTTTGCTTGCCACGTCTAGAGGCAGCCTGCTCCCCAGTTTTAACCACACTTAGACACCTAAACACATAAAATAACAACAGCTCACAACCACTTCTGAGGGCGGGCCATATAGTGTGTGGTAGGAGGGAGGGGCCGGTTGGGGGGACATGCCCCCTACGCGACCCCACTCCCGGCATGACTTGCACTGCCCCTTAGTTTTAACTGCAAACAACACACATCTTACACACACAGTCATGAGCGGGGGGGGGGGGGGGACGGGTCCTTTCATACCCCGGTCTCCCGGGCGCTACTGGGGGAGGGGGGGACAGTGGCTACTTCACGCGCCAGTGGTTAAGGCTGGCTGCGTTGCGGGGGATCTGCTGGCCTGGGGGATGCCTGGCCTGCTGCGTCCGGGGGTGGGGGAGGGGGGGTGGGGGGGGGGACGTGTTGGGGGCTTGGAACTCGCGGCTCCTTCCCCGGCCCGAGCTACCACTCAGGAGGCACGAGGGCATGGGCAAGAGAGAGGTGGGTATGTGAGAATAATGAATAAGAGTGTGAAAGAGGAAATGTGGGAGGGAGGAACTTGGGCTGGAAGAGGGAGGAGATGTGGGTAAGTGGTTGGAGGAAAGGGGGGATGGAGGAAGGAGTGGCATGCTCGTGAGTGTCTAGTAGGGATGGTCGTGAGGGGCTGAAGGAAGGAAGGGCGGGAGTGTGATAGGTCAGAGGGATGGGCGGGGCTGGACATGTAAGGGGGGACTGTATGGGGTATTGGGGGTATAGGGAGGTGGGGGCGTATGTGTGGGGGGGTGGGGAGGGGGTTGGTGCAGTTATGTGGGGGGAATGCATGTGTGTGTTAGAGGGTATGAGGAGGTGGGGGTAGGTGTGGACGGTAGAGGGAGGGAAAGTGTTGGGGGTGGAGAGAGGAGTGAGTGTGGGTATGTAAGGTCGGAGAGCGGAGTGGGTGGGTGTATGCGTGTGTGGGGGGGGGTACACGGAGGTGTTGGGTAGGGCTGGGCGGTGTGGGCGGAGGTTCGTACCTCGGTATTCGTGCCGGGCATCTTGGTGTCGGTGCGGTGCGGTGTGGCTGCGGGTTGGTTGGGGGCCGGGCGCTTTGGTGGGGGGTGCGGTTTTGTTTGTGGCTTCCGGGGCTTTTTGTGCGGGGCGGGCGCAGGGGGGATCTGTATCTTGTATGTGGTTGCTCTTGCGGTATTGATGTCTTGGGTGCCTGTGTCTCGATGTGGGGGCGGTGACGGTATATCTTTCAGCCCTAGTGTTGGGGTTGGTGTGTGGGGAGTGTGTGTGTGAGCGTGGTGGTGGGGTAGGGGGTGGTAGAGGTGGAGGCGCCCTGGTGTCAGGTGTATGGGGCAGGGACTTTGGGGTGGGGGCTGGCCTGCCCTGGGGGGCGTCGTCTGGGGGGTCCGGTCCTCCTGGGTTTCGGTTGGGCCGCCCGGGTCCGGGGGGGGGGGTGGCTGCTCCTGGGCGCTTGGGCCCTGGGCCCGGCGCTGTCTCCGCTCCGGGGGACGCCCGGCGCCCGGTGGGGTCGGCAGCTGCTGGTCTTGGTCCGCTGGGGCCTGGGCCTCCAGACTGCGGGGGGCTCCGGCTGGGGCCGCCTTGCCGCCCTTCGGGGGGTGCATGTCCGCTCTTTGGGGGGGGGGGGGCTGGGATCTGGGCCTCTGGGTGGCTGCTGGGGGCCTGGGTCGCGAGCCTTGCGGGCTTCCTCCCTCCTTGCAGAGACGAGGCTGCATCTGCATGACTGTATCACCACGGAGCACCCTTTATTATGCATGTTGACACTGTGACACTGCTTCCCATTGCGATGACTAGGTTGTACCTCTTCTCTACTTCCCATTGCGATGACTAGGTTGTACCTCTTCTCTACTTTCCATTGCGATGACTAGGTTGTACCTCTTCTCTACTTCCCATTGCGCTGACTAGGTTGTACCTCTTCTCTGCGTAGTTCTGCATGTGTTTGTATGATCTGAGGATATTTAAGCCACCTGCAGGTCCTCCTGTAGGGGATTGCTTGTTTTGTTTTCCAACAGAGACCTTGGTTGTTTAGGGATCGCGGTACAGATGTACCAGTGAACTGTGTAAGTGGATTCATGTTTTCTCTTCTCTCTCTCTTCCTCTTCCTTACTCCTCTCTCTCTGTTTCACTTTCTATCATTACCTCTGTTCACTTTCATTTCTCCCTTGTCAGGCCCAGCAGTATGAAATGGAATGGTGTAATAGACAAATGTTTAAATAAAGAAATAAAATGAATAAACATGATATCAAGTGGAGCCTTATGTTCATAAAGCTCCGCTTGATAAAGCAAAACTGTTCAACAGAATAAAGCAATCAGATTTCCATTCTGCTTGCTTCGATGCTGGACAGGACAAGTAAAAAAAAAAAAAAAAAAAAAAAAAATATATATATATATATATATATATATATATGCATATATATTATAATGCAGATCCAGAGGACAAAATCTGTTTCCTAAAGATTTTAAATTTAGCATCTGGTTTATAATAATAGTTACATACTAAATCTGCACAATGTATTGATAATTCATCACTATTGTGATATCAACATGTGCAATATCAATATTGCAAAGATGATGAAGTTTTGCTTTTGCGCAGCACAGGTGCAGAAGTGGCAAGTGACTTTATTAATGCACCTGACACTAGCATCATACAGTTGTGTAGGGCTGGGTGATATGGACCAAATATCATATCACGATGTATTTGTTTTAGATGATGATATGTATTTTCACCCTAATTTGTCTGAAAGTTTAATTTCATATCAAGCACCTGTTTTTTTTAGTATTGAAATATGTTCAGCTTAAAGGTACTGTAGACTTCCACTTCAGTGATGGAGTCGACAAAACACTGGTTAGAAATGCATGTTTGTTAAATTGAAGTATTTCAAGATAGTTAGTTGGCCATTTATGATTTCTTTGTAGAAGTCTTGGGGAGGATCGTCATCCAGACAGTTTAAATAATCAGGTGACACTTTTGTTGTCAGTTGAGTCATTACAAAAAATAAAACAAAAACGTTTGCACGACTAATACAACGACATAACGATTTATGCAAATATCATATTGCAATATCATATCAGTACATCGCACAGCCCTACAGTTGTGCTTGAAAGTTTACATCCCCTCCCATTAAAGAAATGAATAAATTCACCAGTAATTCAGACGACAAGAAATTAAAAAAGCAATAATAAATAAATATGTACTAAATTATGATTTAGTAATGTCAAATATTGATTTTCATTTGTGTTTTAAAAAATAATAGGGCTCGAAAGGGTGGCGTAAGGGACTGGGAAAACCACATGCATTGTGGGTTTTACGGTCAACTGTCAAGTTTGTTTATGGCGACTACGTGCACGATGCTGCCTTCGTTCTTTTTCTTTTGATGTTTTTTATAAGTTAAAAACATGGTGCAATCGTGCTGCATCATTAACTGCTAAAATTGTCACACGATTATTCCAGTAAAAAAAGAAAAAAAAATGATGGGGTGAGATTTTTCTCATGTCAAATGCAAAGCCAGGGAGCTCGGATATGTGAGCTAACGAAGAGACGCCAGCAGCAACTGTGTGATACCGTCATGTCAATATGGAGCAAAACCTCTGAGGAATGTTTCTAACACCTTATTGGATCTATGACACCAACAATCGAGGCAAAAGTTGGTCCTGATATTCTATTTTTCCAGTGTAACAGCTTTCATCATAATCTCAGCAACAGAGAACATACTGGGAACATTTTTTCCCAGTATCACCCCTTAAGATGACACCACTGAATACTGTAACAATATATTGTACTTGGCGTATTCAAACATGACCAACATGTTTTCCTCACACATAAAACCTGAGACAAACAGTTGCATGTGTGTTTTCCTTCAAAGCACGGCGACCTGCTCCAGCCTATCTCACCTGACTTGCTCTGGTGAGCTGGTGGGGGCGGTGGGAGGACGCCAGCATCTCTCTGCTTCCAGCTCATGCTTTTCCTCCGGTGAGATGCTGCTATTGTGCGGGCATGCTTTAGTTTGTCTCGAGCCAATAAAGCTGCTCAGGAGCAGGTGCGCCAGCCGGCACCGCAGGAGGGAGCTGTGTCCGAGCTTCGGCCGGTGCTCAACACACACCCACACACACATGGACATTAAATATCCGTCTAACGAGCATCGTGAAGCCAACATTATTTCACCCTTCCTGCAGTTAGATTTCAGAAACCACAAATGAATGATTGATGCTGAGTTTTTGCTCTCGTGACACGTCTCAATGCTTCAGCCAATGTTCTGTTTTCGTGCCTCAGTTTGACGCACAGATGATTTAGTTGACGTGTTCGAACACAAGTAAATCCCAGGCAGTTCCTGAAGCTGCTTTCAAAGAAACTGAAGGACAACAAAACCAAATTCCCAGAATGAATCCATCATCTCAGAATTATGAGCTGCGTCTACCTGGGGCTGAGCTCCGTTGATCATCAGGTAATAAAGCTTGCTGAGGATGCTTTGCTGCAGTTGGTCCCAGGATATAGACCGATCCTCCCTCATTAGGAATGGAGGTCCAAACCTTAAACACATAAAACAGCAGCGATATTTTAGGATAAAAAGTTTACAACCTTCCCGGAGCAGCTCACACATCTCATCCTCATGTATGGAACTATCTGTCATCATTAGCTGCACCAGAGCAGAATCTCATTACACCACATCTGTCGAAGGACACAGAGACAATAAGGAGTGAAAATGGCTGATGACGAGAGGGAAAAATCATCTCTCCGTGATGACACATCACATGATGTGTCCGTTATAACACACATCTAATTGAGGGCAGCTGTCCTTTGTGCTCATGAGATTTATTCATGTGAGCATGTGCACCCATAAAGTGACAAAAAGAGGAAGAAGCACATGAAAACATAAAGTCACATGAGAGGAAAGCTTTACTACAGGTGTAAAAAAAACAAACAAACAAAAAACAGCCTGTTTGTTAAAAGAAAATCAAAGGTCAATGACAGAAAAATGTAACATTTAACTCAAAACTGTGTTTCTATTGATGTGTAATGTCACTAAAATAGCTGTTATATGTTTATTTTCTTGGAATGAGTCATTTAAATCTACCTGCTGAGGGTCCACATACATGAAGGCTGCCATATTTGTGCCATCCTCTTTACGACAGTGTCTCTGAATAGACAAGACAACTTGTGTCAAGTGAGAACCCTCCGAACTTCAAAACTGCTGCACCAGCTTTGTTTACAGTTTTTATTGATTGCTTTGACCCGTTTGAAGAAACTGGCAACCTCTCAGTCTTCATCATCACCACCTCAGCAGAGCAAAAGACACCTCATGCAAATAAATTAATCCATTCTCATTGGTTTGACACATTTTCACACCTTTTTGCAAAACAGTTAACACAGAAGTCATTTAAGCAGTCCAAACTCCACTGCTTCAGCTGTGGTAGCCAAACAGAAACCATATGTTCCCAACTCTTAGAAGCACCTGTTTGACACTTCACACAATTTTAAAATTTGCAAATAGGCTGCAGGCCTTAAAAGGTGCCATGTTGTGTGTTGTTCTTTGCAAGCATGTATGGTCTAAGGCAGATGAGAGTGAGAGTAAGAGGTAGAGGGCTGATGTCTTTGGGTTCAGGATCGCACCCAAAACTGCAAAAAAAAAAAAAAAAAAAAAGAACATAGTATCCAGCGAGGTTATTATACTGTAGTTAACTAAAATCAAAGAAAAAATGGAAACTAAAATTGAAAAAAAAAAACAAACAAAAAAAAAAAAAACACAACATTTTCTTAACTGATATTAAATAAAAATGACATTTTTTTTAAAGATAACTAACTTAAACTGTATTATGTTTTTACAAAACGAAGTAAAACTAACTATATTGTTGCAAAAACATTCTTAGTGTTAGTCTTTGTAAATTTATTCAATACATAAGCCTTTAAGGTTGATATGAAATCTATTTCTATTTAATCTTTTTACTTTGCTCTACCGGTTTTGCTCGAGTGACTTTCTGATTATTTTGAATGTCACACCAGAAAAATACCTATAATTTTTTTTTTAAAAGACGCCAAAAAACTAAAACGTACACTGAATCTAATAAAAACTAAACCAAAACCAAGCATTATCCAAAAAATAAAAACTAATAAAAACTAGCAAACCTGCTCAAAAAGTGAAAAACAAAAAGTCAAATCTAAATAAAAATGGAAGCTAATTAAAAACCCAAAACTATTATAACTTTGGTATCCAGTCACATCTGAATAGGTGAAAGTGAAGCCAATTGGGCGTTTCCCACCGTCGCCATCTTGCCGTGTAGCACGTGTCATCACTCCCAGAAAATACTAAAATGGGCAAAGACAGGGCCGCTCCGATCCGTGGGCCAAATGATTGACAACCAAGCTAATGCTTACCGAGCTAATCAGAAGTGAACAGGAACGAACGAAGACAGATGGTTTAAAGGTAAGACACGCTCAAACTTGCTGTTAACCAGCTAAAAACCATCATTGTGCATCTCTGCTACAGGGACGCCTTCCTGGGAGCAAGCAGGGAGCTAACTGTTAGCCTCCACAGCTAAAACCGGCACCTGGCCTGCTGCATGTCAATCAAAAGGCCCCTAATTATGTGTAATTTCATGTCAACCCCCCTCACAGTTGACATGAAGATAAACTTGTTAACATGTTTATTTCTGCTGTGAAGTTGGTCTTTTTAACATGGAGTCTGTGGGTGTTTGCTCTGTTTTGGAGCCCCTAGTGGATGAAGAAAGAACTACAATTATCTAACTTTACTTCCGGGCTTCAGTCTATTCCAGCGGAGTTTTCTCCTTGATCAGACCACAGTAAAAAGTCCAAATAAAATAAATAATAATAAATGATCATTTCACGGGGGTAAAAGCTCAGTTGTGTTCAAAACCATCTTCTTTTATCGGAGCATCAGTTGGTTTTTCCCCCATGGAGAAACGTGGTGTAACTTGGCACATCGCCTGCAAACTGGACAAATATCTGCCATCACCACTAAGTTCAAAACTTTACATCTGTAGCGGGTAGCTGGTATCTAAAATAAGAAGGGGAGGTGGTTTGGAAGCAGGACTGTGGTGAACATAAGCACGATGATGGCTGAGAAAATGGAAAATCCCTGTTTAGACGTAACTCAAATATGCCTTAATATGGTGTGCTTCTACGTCATGGCGGTCACTCAGAGTCGCACATAAATATTCTTGACTTCTAATGGAACATTAGGTCATCCGAACATTTGGAAAGTTCAGGCAAGAACCCCCGCTTGCAGGAGACGGGTATTAGGCGGCGCTGGACATCCGATGGGCGTGACCAGATAGTGAGGTTTGGGTTAGGGCTTAGGGATAGGGGGAAGGGTTAAAATAAACTACTGTAAAGGGTAATAAACGTCTCCGCCTCGTCCTGCAAGCCACAAGGGGGACCTTCACCCCCCCCCCCCAACAAATAAACACAAATACTGCATACACCTCTCTTTGATTTGTGCTGCTGCCATCAGATTCAAAATTAGATATTTTCCATAAAATAATAAAAACATCTAATATGTTGATTATGTTCTAAAATATGGATTTATGACATTTGTATATCATTACATTCTTTTTTTTCCTCCAACATTTTTCTGTGTTTTCCAAACTTTTCTCCAGAGTTGTAACATAACACGAGATGGGGAGAAAAATCTTATTGATCTAACTGGAAACTGATACAGCAACAAGGTACGCAACTCCATGAGACAAACAAATGTGCCTTTAGAGGCTGAAGTTTCCGATCATTTATTTTCTCAGGGAGACATTTTTGCAAATTCATTTCTTCATAAACAGAAATGTGGATCAGGCAGTGAAATCTATCTCTAGCTTCTTGGTGTGCAGTGTATTTCTTCTCCACATGCAGAAGAAGCATTAAGGTGCAGCAGAGGTGAAACATCACACATTTATTGTTAACTTTGAAGAGATATGATGCAAGAGCGGCGAACATTTGGGTTTCTGCACATAAAATGTAGTTTCACAGTTCAAAGATAAAAACAAAACCGAGTTCTCGCAGCAGTTTTCAGAAATACCTGCCACGATATTTCACACAGAACTACAGCGAGAGCCAGTGAGTGACTCCAATGTCATTTTCTTGGCTCAGCCCGGTGCTCCAGCTGTCATCTGATGAGAGGGAGATATGTGGGCGGTTTGAGCAATGACAGAGGCGTTTGAAGGAGAAACGGAGATACGGCGCCTTGTGGATGGGATCGGACTTTCTCACAGCGGTGTTGGCCGGCCCACCTACATATTGATCTTTCTGGACTCTGTCAGAGAGACAGGCGTCTGATGGATCTCTACATCCTGCCAGATGTCAGAGCCCTCAGTCGTTTGATTTGGAACTAATCTCACCAAGTCGCATCACAAAGTGAAATGTGAGACTTCTCTGTGATGGGGGGCCAACAAGACCTTGAGCGGCTCCTTCACAGGAAAAAAAATACATGTGACACACAAGCAGCTGCTTGGAATAAGCCCGTTTTAAAACAGAGGACTATAAACAGGTTCTTAATATGTCACATTTCTTATTCATGTGCAAAACTACTTCATAAAAAAGCAGAATACAGGGAGTGCAGAATTATTAGGCAAATGAGTATTTTGACCACATCATCCTCTATGCATCTTGTCTTACTCCAAGCTGTATAGGCCGAAAGCCTACTAACAATTAAACATATCAGGTGATGTGCATCTCTGTAATGAGAAGGGGTGTGGTCTAATCACATCAACACCCTACATCAGGTGTATTAGGCAAAAATAATTATTAGGCAACTTCCTTTCCTTTGGCAAAATGGGTCAGAAGAGGGACTTGACAGGCTCTGAAAAGTGAAAAATAATGAGATATCTTGCAGAGGGATGCAGCACTCTTAAAATTGCCAAATTTCTGAAGCGTGAACATCCAACAATCAAGCGTTTCATTCAAAATATTCATCAGGGTCGCAAGAAACATGTGGAAAAACTAAGGCGCAAAATAACTGCCCATGAACTGAAAAAAGTCAAGCGTGCAGCTGCCAAGATGCCACTTGCCAGCAGTTTTGCCATATTTCAGAGCTGCAACATCACTGGAGTGCCCAAAAGCACAAGATGTGCAATACTCAGAGACATGGCCAAGGTAAGAAAGGCTGAAAAACAACCACCACTGAACACGACACACAAGCTGAAACGTCAAGACTGGACCAAGAAATATCTCAAGACTGATTTTTCTAAGGTTTTATGACTGATGAAATGAGAGTGAGTCTTGATGGGCCAGATGGATGGGCCCGTGGCTGGATCGGTAAAGGGCAGAGAGCTCCAGTCCCACTCAGACACCAGCAAGGTGGAGGTGGGGTACTGGTATGGGCTGGTATCATCAAAGATGAGCTTGTGGGGCCTTTTCGGGTTGAGGATGGAGTCAAGCTCAACTCTCAGTCCTACTGCCAGTTTCTGGAAGACACCTTCTTCAAGCAGTGGTACAGGAAGAAGTCCACATCCTTCAAGAAAAACATGATTTTCATGCAGGACAATGCTCCATCACACGCATCCAAGTACTCCACAGTGTGGCTGCAAGAAAGGGTCTAAAAGAAGAAAAACTAATGACATGGCCTCCTTGTTCACCTGATCTGAACCCCATAGAGAACCTGTGGTCCCTCATCAAATGTGAGATTTACAAGGAGGGAAAACAGTCCACCTCTCTGAACAGTGTCTGGGAGGCTGTGGTTGCTGCTGCACGCAATGTTGATGGTGAAATGATCAAAACACTAACAGGATCCATGGATGGCAGCTTTTGAGTGTCCTTGCAAAGAAAGGTGGCTACATTGGTCACTGATTTGTTTTTGTTTTGTTTTTGAATGTCAGAAATGTATATTTGTGAATGTTAAGCTGTTATATTGGTTTCCCTGGTGAAAATAAATAATTAAAATGGGTAAATACTGTATTTGTTTGTTAAGTTGCCTAATAATTATGTTTGCCTAATACACCTGATATAGGGTGTTGATGTGATTAGACCACACCCCTTCTCATTACAGAGATGCACATCACCTAATATGCTTGATTGATAGTAGGCCTTCGGGCTATACAGCTTGGAGTAAACAACATGCATGAAGAGGATGATGTGGTCAAAATACTAATTTGCCTAATAATTCTGCACTCCCTGTATAATCAATCTAAATTGATGTGTAACTGAAAAAAACAAAACAAACAAGAACGTGAAAATGACAATTATGACCTAACAAAAACAGAAAAAAGCAGCAGTGGTGAAGGAACAGGGGTACAGTAAAAGTCATTGATTATTAGAAATCTAAGAAATATCTTGAAGTAAGGCTGATAGCTAATGCTGCTAATTGGACAGACGTGTAGAAATCTTTACACGGGCTCAGCAATGTTCCTAAAAACCATTAACAATTGACACAACATATTGCTCAGTATTCCTAATGTGCATCAACAGTCTACCATGCTAAAAATATACCTACAGTCATCCTTAAAATTATTCACACCCTCCAATTAAAAAAAATGCTAAATTCACAATATTAATTCAAATGACAGGAAGCTAAAGAAACTAATAATTAGTGTAACGATTCGGTGTAGCAACGCTTACCTCCTACAAGCCACAAATTGGATTGTATCGTTCTAAATGAACCAATATTGTTCATGAATCAAATCAGAAACCATGAATCGTTGTTAAACCGAATCGTTACACCCCTACTAATAATACATAAATATTCACAAAATTATAATTTAGTGAAATAAGATTTGTCTTTTGAATTGTGGCTGGAAAAAATGTCCATTATTATCGGCCTACCGTTATTATTGGCCGTTGTATGGGAAATTACCGGTATCTACTTTTTAATGCCACAACTTCTACACAGCGTGCACATAGTATACTTTACACTGTTCAGCTACTTCTTTCACTCAAAATGTGAAAATACACAGCATGCCCCCCCAAGATGTGAACCCTTTCAAGCTCATTTTACAGAATGTGACCGTCTGTTTTTGTTCAGATTGTTTTTCATTTAAATTTCTGTTGAGGCTCATGGAGAAAATTAAATGCTGATATTTTAGTTGCTTTTAGAGGTTTGATATGAATGGAAGTGATGTCCCAGTCAGAAGATGTCCCAGATTGTATCGTCACAGAAACGATACCAGCAAACATCAAAGCTGCGTTTCTCTGCATCAGAAGTGATTCAATACTGAAGACGAAACCTGGTCAAGTCCTACAGTCCAATGAATCAAATGTGAACAATATAGGTTTATGCACATCCTTTAAGGCATCATAAACGCTGAAGCTTTTACTCAGATTGAGTCTTTTTCAGGGAAAATGTTGCTTATTTCCACTTTACACTCTGTTGCATGTCTGGCCGGCCCACAATCTGGACCTCCCACTCACCGAACGCATTTGGAGCATTATGAACTTCAGTACAACGCACGGTTGGGAAAATATTTGACTTATAAATATAGTGGTTTGTCTTCCTCAGTTCCCAAAATCTGATTCAATGTTATTGCAAAAGAATGATGCAACACAATAATAACAACTTTTTAAAATGTCACATTAAAAATGGGCACAAAAACAAGAAAAATGTCTCAGTTTAAAATTTAATGTGTTGCTTTTGAATTATTTATGAATACAAAAAGGGTTTTTTTTTTGGTTTTTTTTTAAATAAAAAAAAAGGGTTTTAATGATTTAAAAATCTCTGAATTTTGAATTTTGTTATTATTTGACACAAGAACCTTTTGGAAATAGGTTTATATAAGTACAGACACTTATTATCTTGTCATTACTACATCTTATATAAAATACCTTAGAGTAAATAAATCATGAAACAAAATTCTATGCCCCAACGATGAGCAGGTGGTAACATTTCATTACTTTTCATTCTATACTTTGTCATTATTTTATAATTGCCCCCTGGAATTAATAAAGAATTCTGAATTCAATATTTTAATAAAACATGCAACCCCATAAAAATAATAGAAATGCTTCATAAGTGGCCAGTTGTACATAGTGATGGGCTGCTACATACGAAGAATAAGCATTCAAAAAAAAAAAAAAAAAAAGAGTGAGCTTTTTGCAATGTTGAATTTCCCTTCTGGGATAAATAAAGTATTTTTCTTTCATTCATTTCATTCATTCAGTCACATGTTTAGATACGTAGATATTTATTGTTTAAGATGTATCACAGAATGCGTTTTAGTCGATGTTTTGTTTGTGTTTCATATAAAAGTTAATAGTTTAGTAGGAATGTTCAATATTGGCTTTTTTACAGATATTGTCTTACTTATTTATGATACTGGTGTCAGTCGATACCGATATATGCGAGCAACTGTAAGGGTTGTATCTCTTATATTTTGACATTTTGATTGAGAGGAGAAAAAGCTAAAGAGTTTGATGTATAATATGTGTATGCTGATAATTTCCAATATAATTACATTTTCTTTGTTTGTTTCTCTTGACCAATAAAGAATATCATTTACATCATATTAACCAGCCGAGCAAAACAAATAAACAAACAAACAAAAAAAATCACAACTGAATTAAAATTGGAAAATGAGCAAGATGGAGTAAACACAGTGGGTACGGAAAGTATTCAGACCCCTTTAAATTTTTTACTCTTTGTTTCATTGCAGCCATTTGCTAAAATCAAAAAAGTTCATTTTATTTCTCATAAATGTACACTCAGCACCGCATCTTGGCAGAAAAAACTGAAATGTAGAAATTTTTGCAAATTTATTAGAAAAGAAAAACTAAAATATCACATGGTCATAAGTATTCAGACCCTTTGCAGTGACTCATATTTAACTCACAGGTGTCCATTCCTTCTGATCCTCCTTGAGATGGTTCTACTCCTTCATTGGAGTCCAGCTCTGTTTAATAAAACTGATTGGACTTTATTATGAAAGACACACACCTGTCTATATAAGACCTTACAGCTCACAGTGCATGTCAGAGCAAATGAGGATCATGAGGTGGAAGGAACTGTCCAAGGAGCTCAGAGACAGAATTGTGGCGAGACACAGATCTGGACAAGGTTACAAAAAAATTTCTGCTGCACGAAAGGTTCCTGAGAGCACGGTGGCCTCCATAGTCCTTAAATGGAAGAAGTTTGGGACGACCAGAACTCTTCCTAGACCCGGCCATCCAGCCAAACTGAGCAATCGTGGGAGAAAAGCCTTGAGAGAGATAAAGAAGAAGCCAAAGATCACTGTGGCTGAGCTCCAGAGATGCAGTAGGGAGATGGAGAAAGTTCCACAAAGTCAACTATCACTGCAGCCTCCACCAGTCGGGGCTTTATGGCAGAGTGGCCCGATGGAAGCCTCTCCTCAGTGCAGACATATGAAAGCCCGCATAGAGTTTTACCAAAAACACATGAAGGACTCCCAGACTGTGAGAAATAAGTTTCTCTGGTCTGATGAGACAAAGATTGAACTTTTTGGAGTTAATTCTAAGCGGTATGTGAGGAGAAAACCAGGCACTGCTCATCACCTGCCCAATACCATCCCAACAGTGAAGCATGGTGGTGGCAGCATCATGCTATGGGGGTGTTTTTCAGCTGCAGCAACAGGACGACTGGTTGCAGTTGAAGGAAAGATGAATGCCGCCAAGTACAGAGATCCTGGAAGAAAAGCTCTTCCAGAGTTCAGGACCTCAGACTGGACCGAAGGTTCACCTTCCAACAAGACAATGACCCTCAGCACACAGCTGAAATAACAAAGGAGTGGATCAGAACAACTCTGTGACCATTCTGGACCGGCCCAGCCAGATCCCACTTAGGGCGCATTCATAAAGCTTTTTTGATTCGAATCAGAGTCCGTTTGCTCAGAAAGTCCGCTTCATTTAGGGGAGTTGTGAATGCGCAAACGGACTCTGATCCGGAACAAACAACTGGACTCAGTCCACCTGCAAACGCAGGTCTCGGTCCGATTCAAGTGATCCAAAGACAGGAAGTGGACTACAAATTGCATTGGCATTGGAAAACGTGGGTAAACGCTACGACAACGAACACACGTGTGGGAATGCAGTACTTATAAAGGTGGCTCGTGGTCAGACGTGGAGTTACAAGGGAGTAAAAGCTTTAATCGATATTTGATCTGATGAAATCATATCCAGCTCCTCGTACAAAAATAATGTCGCTTTGTGGAGGAAACAGAAGTTGTGAGAACTTTCTTGTATGTGCGTCTTGTCCTCGCCTACGGTGAATCCGAAAGCAGCACCACCTTAGATTCTCATCCGTGGCCCGTTTGGCTCGTTTGGCAATAATGTAACGTGAACGTGATCTCGGTCTGGAAGACCACCCCAACCCCCAACCGAACTGAGTCCCCAAACGGACCGAGACCCGCGGACTATGATTTCTGAATGCGCCCTTAAACCCAACTGAGCATCTCTGAGACCTGAAAATGGCTGAACACCAACGTTCACCATCCAACCTGACAGAACTGGAGAGGATCTGCAAGAAGAACGCAGAAGACCCAAATCCAGGTGTGGAACACTGTTGCATAATTCCCAAGAAACTCAGCGTACGAGCTCAGAAGCTGCTTTTACTCAGACTGAGCAAAGACTGAATACTTATGACCATGTCATATTTCAATTTTTTCTTTTTTAAAAAAAATTGTAAAAATTTTCGCATTTCTGTTTTTTATGTCAAGATGGGGTGCTGAGTGACATTAATGAGAAATAAAATGAACTTTTTTGATTTTGGCAAATGGCCGTGATGAAAGAAAGTGAAACAAAGTGTGAACACTTAATTTCAGTACTTTTGACTGCCAAAGTTGGCAGATGTTACATTTTAATGCCAACATTGACCAATAATAATGATAGGCTGATAATTTTGGGCATCTTTAATAATAAAAACCATACATTATCAATCCCAATTAGAGTCCCATTTAGGAAATTCGTTCTCTGCATTTAACCCATCTCAGGTTGTATCTGAAAGCAGTGTGGCTACGAAAATAAAAATTTTGTTGAGCAACACTTTGAGACAATCACTGCAATCAGGTGTTTTCTGTAACGTTCAATAAGACTTCTACACCTGCTGACAGGTATTTTGGTTCACTGTTTATCAGCAAGGTCTAATGTGTCTGGGACAGTTCATTTATTTATCTTTTAAATTATTATTTTCAACCACAAATCAAAAGCAATACTTTACTTCAATCAAGTACATTTTTGTAAAATTTTATTTATTGTTAGTTTATTTAATTCTTGTAACTTGATGGACTATTATGAATTTAGCCTTTTCTTTAATTGGAGGGTCTGAATAAAGTGAAGTCTGCCACTCATCCCTCTTCCATGCAAAAATGGTGGTAAATAATAGTAAATCCGATATAAAGCTGCAGATGTCTGCTGTATGTTATGTGTGAAGAGTCATCATAAGTACCTCACAGTCTGCTGGCCGGCTCCAGCCGTGTTGCACACCAGCAGCAGGATCTTGAGAGGAATTCCCTGGTTGAGGAACTCGGACGATAACGCCCCTGATGCAGGTAACCTTTGACCTTCGGGACCAGTGGAGTACGGAGATGATGGCAAGCTGTGATGGTACCCTGGATGAAGGAGAACAGGCGAGATCTGAGAGGCAGGAAAGCAGCTCACATTTTCTCCTTGAACTGATTTCATGATCTAAAAATACAAATATTGAACTTAACACCTAAGATGAGGCGCGAGAACGAGGATTGAGACATCTGAAGCGGTGAGACAGGCTTCTATTTGAGGAGCAGTGATTCAGCTGGGGAACAGATGGACCAATGGCTGCCTGCTCTCTCAGCAGGAGGCATTATCTGATGCAGCTTCTGCTGCACGTCCTGCTTGGTGGGGAGCCAAGCAGCCCCCCCCCCTCTCCCCCCTCGCGTCTATCGCAGCACGGAGAAGTGTGACTGACTGAGCGAAACGCTGGGATTATAAGATCCCCGCGAGACGTGACGTCAGCGAGGCTGCAGCTGACAGTCTGTGGGTTTAGCGCGTAGGTCAGCTCCGCAGACGTTCGCGGTGATGAATCACACTGAGAATTAGACTTGCAGACACAGACGGGAAGGTATTGATCGGCTGCGATGGCTGCGCCTCCCTAAAACCACAAACTTTCATCCAACACTTGTTTCTACCAGATGCGCGATTCATCACTGACAGAGCAAATGCCACATCTGAGCAGCTCTTCCTGAGATCCTCACCGAGCAGCGAGCCTCCGCCGACACGTATCGCACGAATAAACGGCGTGAGAGCGTTGGCTGAAGGGCAAGACCTGTTTAAAACTAATCAGTCTACATATAAACCAGCAAAGCTTCAACACCAGGCTTCTGATTGCAGTGTCTTGACCTCGAGAGTGAGCGTAATGATAAGTGTGCAGAGCTTTTCATTTATTAATGTCGCTCTAATCAAGCAAAATGAGAAAACTTGTTTAATGACGGGCTTTAATTTACACGAGCGGCGACCTCTGACAGCCGCAGGAAAGATTTATGAGGGAAAATCTCCTTTTAAATTCCCTGTGACACACGTCTAAGAAGCAGCAGGGAAAACGCAGAGGTCACCTCCTGGCCTGTCCCACTAAGATTTACACAGGGAAGCCTCGAGGGAGGGGGGACCTACCTCGCACTGCTCATTTAACAGTTTTTTATGGCTAGCTGTCAAAAAATAAACTGTTTCTGGACATTTTATCAAGGCTGCTGCTGCCCTGCTTTCACTGATGAATAATGGTCAAAGTATGAGGTGTATGTGTTGCTAACACAATGGGAGCTTCCCCTAAACTTACAGAAAAACAAACCAGCATGAGAAATATGCAGGACACACACACTTGATAAAAGTTAACTTTGTTTGGCTTACAGTCCTCAAAATTATTCAAACCCTTCAATTAAAAAAAAGGCTAAACTCACAATCGTAATCCAAATAACAAGAAAATAAAGAAACAAATAATAAATAAAAACTTACAAAATTATAATTTAGTGAAATAAAATATTGCTTTTGAATTGTGGTTGGAGATAATAATTTAAAAAAGAAAAAAAAATACAAACAATACTGTCCCAGACACATAAGAGCATCTTCCCCATGAACAGTTGACCAAAGTTTCCATGCCGATCACCAAAACCAGCCACTGCCCCTTAACATCTCTACTTAGCTCTCTAAGTGACGTCAAGGCTTGGGTAACCCAATTTTTTTAAAGCTAAACGAGGAAAAGACTGAGATCATGATGTTTGGTAACATCCTTGTGGACTTGGGACCCTCCAAAAATACATGCAACCCAAAGTCACCAGTCTTGGCGTCATCATGGACAGCGATTTTAAACTTGATAAACAGGTTAATTTAATTTAATATCAAGTTTTTATCACCTTCGTCTTTTAGCAAAAGTGAAATCATTTTTATCTTTTAATCTTTTTGAACAAGTTGTGCATGCTTTTATTTCTTCTCGTCTAGACTGCTGCAACACTCTTTATTCAGGTGTCTGTAATACCGCACTCTCCCGTCTGCAGTTTGTCCAGAACTTTGCGAAACAACTTTTAACAGGGGCCAGGAAACGTGAACACATCACCCTTACCTGCCCTGGCTGCCTGTACGCTTTAGGATAGATTTTTAAAATTGTATTTTAAAAACGAGTCCCCCAATACATTTCTGATTGCCTACAAATTTATACTCCGGCGTGCTGTGAGTCCCAGCTCGGGGTCCTGAAGATGAGACTTAAAGCCAGGGGAGACAGGGTGTTCTCTGTTGTCGGCCCCAGACCCTGAAGTGCTCTCGTCCATGTTCGAACTGCCCCCACTGGAGAGCAGTGTTGTAGCCAAGACCGCACCAACCGAGACCAAGACATTTCCGAGACCAGGGAGTACCGAGACCAAGACAAGGTCAAGACATTTAGAGGTCGAGACCGAGACAAGACCAAGACCTTTACGGACCGAGACCGAGACGAGACCAAGACCTTTACGGACCGAGACCAAGCCAAGACCGAGGACACAAATATCAAAGAAAAATCATAACAAAACATCAAAATGTGAGGGTTTTTTAAAGTTAACTGTTAAACAAATATGACAACAAAAATTAATCGTTCTGTTGTTTTGAAAGCAGCACTATGAATTAAATAAACTATAAACTAATAAATTTTGGCAAACATCAATTTTAACTATTGCCAAGTTGGGAGAAATCTTCTTATTTTCTGTCATTTGGTCTCTTTTTAATCTCAGTATCTGTTTTAGAACTAATGACAACAGTATAAGTAACCTACTCCTATATGTAGGCCTATATAAGTTCTGCATATCATCTGAAATTTCTGCAGTGTCATCATCATCATCATCATCATCATCATACTCACAATGTTGAAAAGTTTTACAAAGAACTATTTTGTTTAGTAATGAGACAGTTTGCACAAACATGAAATGATATAATCACTACTAAAAAAAAAGTTTATAATCAAACAAAATTCAGATTCACAACGAACCTGAAGTAAACACGCACGCTGCATGAGGTGAGAACCATGTAGACTCAATCACAAATGCGCAAACAGGGAGTTTGTTCAGTAAATATAAACTCTACATTAACCTGGAGACAATAATGACCCTGCTAAGCATCACTGTTGCAGGTAAGATGTTCTTAATGATCTCTGATGTGAAATAATTACTCTGCATACCTGAAGTCTGAAAAAATAACGGGGATTTGCTGTGTGGATGATCGATCTCTGATCAGTGACTGAACAGCTGATGATGCGGTGCTTTGCACCTCGGCAGGCGGAAGAAGTAGTTCAAACCTATTTGTACGATTTAGTTAGTTTTCACGGTGTTCATCGGTGATAATAAATTTGAAATCAGATTTAGCTTGAGAATCAGTTCTATAATACAGGTGGTTAATCGGGGAAGAATCACTATTTCAGTATCAATCCGCACAGAAATCGTCTTTTCGGGTAAATGCTTTTGAGCTTCATGGTTTTTTGGTTAATTTTATTATATATACTGAGGTCCTGGTCCAGACCTCGGTATGCTATGGTATGGCAATGGTAGCTACAGTCATGCTTACAAGTTCACACAGCTGCTCTCCTCCTGTCGGCTCGCGCATCTCTGCAGGTGTGTGCAGGAGGCGCTTGGTCACAGTGCAGCTGCAGGGAGACGTAACACTACCGATGTTTTTAAGTTGTCATTCGCTGTTTTTAAGAGGCTCCTTTTCCACTCTTATCAGCAGCTAAGTTATGGACAAAAAGCCGATCAGCAGTGGTCTCGACCGGTCTCGTTCAAAAATCCCGAGACCGCCCTGTCCGAGACCGAGACAAGACCGAGACAAAATGCTGTCGATACCAAGACGAGACCGAGAACCTAAAAAAATGGTCCCGAGACCAAGACCGATCTCGAGTACTACAACATTACTGGAGAGTTTCAAGTCTCGCCTGAAGGCCCACTTTTATTCTCTGGCTTTTAACAGTGTAATAAATGTTTTTTTTTTTTTTTTTTTTTTTTTTTTTTTTTTTTTTTTTTTTTTTTTTTTTTTTTTTTTTTTTAAGTTTTTATTAGTGAGGGGGGATCCAAACCTCCATGGCCCTGTGTGAAAAAGTGATTGCCCCCTAAACCTAATAACTAGTTGGGCCACCGTTAGCAGCAACAACTGCAATCAAGCGTTTGTGATAACTGGCAGTGAGTCTTCTACAACGCTGTGGAGGAATTTTGTTCCACTCATCTTTGCAGAATTGTTGTAATTCAGCCACATTGGAGGCTTTTCCAGCATGAACCGCCTTTTTAAGGTCATGCTACAGCATCTCAACGGGATTCAGGTGGGGACTTTGGCTAGGCCACTCCAAAGTCTTCATTTTGTTGTTCTTTAGCCATTTAGAGGTGGACTTGCTGGTGTGTTTTGGATCATTGTTCTGCTGCAGAACCCAAGTGCGCTTCAGCTTGAGGTCACCAACAGATGGCCGGACATTCTCCTTCAGGATTTTTTGGTAGACAGCAGAATTCATGGTTCCATTTACCACAGCAAGTCTTCCAGGTCCTGAAGCAGCAAAACAGCCCCAGACCATCACACTACCACCACCCTACTTTACTGTTAGTATGATGTTCCCTTTCTGAAATGGTGTGTTACTTTTACGCCAGATGTAATGGGACCTACACCTTCCAAAAAGTTCCACTTTTGTCTCGTCAGTCCACAGAGTATTTTCCCAAAAGTCTTGGGGATCATCAAGATGCTTTCTAGCTAAACTAAAACGAGCCTTTATGTTCTTTTTGCTCAGCAGTGGTTTTGGTCTTGGAACTCTGTCATGCAGCCATTTTTGCCCCCCAGTCTCTTTCTGATGGTGGAGTCATGAACACTGACCTTAATTGAGGCAAGTGAGGTCTGCAGTTCTTGGATGTTGTTCTGGGGTCTTTTGTGACCTCTTGGATGAGTCGTCGCTGTGCTCTTGGGGTAATTTTGGTCGGCCGGCCACTCCTGGGAAGGTTCACCACTGTTCCATGTTTTCACCATTTGTGGATAATGGTTCTCACTGTGGTTCTCTGGAGTCCAAAAGCTTTAGAAATGGCTTTGTAACCTTTTCCAGACTGATAGATCTCAATTATTTGTTTCTCATTTTTTCCTGAATTTCTTTGGATCGCAGCATGATGTCTAGCTTTTGAGGGTCTTTTGGCCTACTTAAATTATTCAGGCAGGCCCTATTTAAAGGAGTGATGACATAGCAGTTAAAAACTAGTTTATGTTGTTGGCATTACTGCATATGTAAATACTCCAAAGAAAAAAACGGCATTTTTTACAGCGGAGTATTGTTTTGAAACGCCAGACCTCACTTCCTCAGTAATACAGTTGGGTCCGGTGATGATATGGAGCTTTACCCGGAGACCACGTTGACTTCATTTTGATTGGCTACACCTTATTTCGCTATGACCTTATTTGGAGAATCTAGGTCAAGTTGCGGTCGGAGTTTGCTAAAGGCTAACTGCTAGCAACATGGGCACTTCAGACAGTTTGAGCTACGTTTATCAGACAAGACAGCATTTAGAAAATAAATAAACTTACAGGTAATGACAAGGTTGTGGCCCCCTCCCTCAGTGTTGCTGCAGAAGTTTGCTTTTAAATCCATTTGTTTGAAAATCCAGACCTGACTGCACAGAAGTTACTACTAGCTCCATACACGAAGCTGAATCAGACAGGGAGGGGAGGGGGAGCGGACGGTTCATAAACCGTTAGGAGAGAGAGAGAGGGGGGGGGGGGTGTGCTGTTTACTCGATAGCGTGCTCTTATTGGAGCAATTAAATTACGTAGAATGATAGAACTACGTGGAATGATAGCCTGCTGTCTGATTCAACTGTTTCTGAGCAGAGAGACAAAGCTGACAGACCATAAACAGGAACTTTGATTCTCACTCTGGACATTCACATGGCCTCTTCAGTGCACAACAGATCATATTATACACCCAAAACCCCAGAAAAGTTAAATTTGATGTCATGGCACCTTTAAGTGATTTCTTGATTGAGAACAGGTGTGGCAATAATCAGGCCTGGGTTTGGGTAGAGAAATTGAACTCAGCTTTCCAAAGATGTGATAAACAACAGTTAATTTATGTTTTAACACGGGGGGAATCACTTTTTCACACAGGGCCATGGAGGTTTGGATTCCCCCCCCCCCCTAACTAATAAAAATCTTCATTCAAAAACTGCATTTTCTTTTTACTTGTGTTATCTCTGTCTCACATTTAAATTTGTTTGATGATCTGAAACATATACAGTAAATGTGACAAACATGAAAAAAAAAAGAAATCAGGAAGGGGGCAGTTTTCACACAACTGTTTATACAGTAAAAAATTTTTTAAAAAATATATATATATATATATATATATATATATATGTGTGTGTGTGTGTGCAGTCGTCCTCAAAATTATTCGTACCCTCCATTTAAAGAAAAAGCTAAATTCACAATAGTAATTCAAATAACAAGAAACTAAAGAAACTAATAATAAATAAAAATTTACAAAATTATGATTTAGTGTAATGAAATATTGCTTTTGAATTATGGCTATGAATAATAATGATAAAAAAAAACAAATAAAAAACAACTGTCCCAGACACATAAAGACACCTTTCCCATGAACAGTGGACCAACATACCTGTCAACAGGTATAAAAGTCTGATCGGACGTTACAGAAAACACCTGATTGCCTCAAAGTGTTGCTCAACAAAATTTTATCCTTGGAACCCCATCATGCTTTTTTACTTGTTTTATTTTTTGTGCGTTTGTTCTAAATGATGTTGTTTAGAGTATATTATGGACGCTAGCCACTCAGGACACTTGGATTACATTGGACGAGCAGTATGGAGGAATATTGACAAGTTTTTGTGGACTTTTATGGACCTTTTTGTTTCGAATGCTGGTCACCAGCATTATATGAAAGTTGGCAGACAGCTAAAACCCCCCAGGATCTCCGGCTGCATTTGAGATATTAAAAAAGTGCTCCAGTCTTGCTCAGCATGAGGGTGAGTAGAAAATGAAGGACCATCATTCTGTGGGTGTACTATTTCTTTAATGATAGACAAGAAGCAAACAAACACTACTAAGTTCAGGAAGTAGTGGAGTTGTGCGTATACTGTAGCCCATGCCATAGCCCAGCATCCAGCAACTTTAGAGTATACATTCTCCAACACACCTTCATCAAATGGCTGGATTCCCTCATGTTCACATCATTCAGCTCTGCAGAGGCTGGTAACAAGCCATTCATTTGATTCAGGTGTGTTGGAGTACAGGTGCATCTAAAATTTGCAGGATACTGGCTCTTGATGACTGGACTTTATAAACTATCTGCTAATAAATACAAACATTTTGGGGGGCTGAGAAAAGGATACATGATGATCTATGCAAATCAGATTCAAGCCAACTTCAAAGTTTGTAAGTCAAACTTTGAAGTTTTCTCACATTTATGGGTGAAATTATGTCATTTGTCTATAATCTTGTCTTCCAAAGTGCTTTTTGTCACATTTAATCTTTTCAATTTAAATGAACAAAGCAGCTGAAACTGGGTGTCTTTGCTGGAGATCTGTTATTTATAACTAATGTTTCATTTATAATGTGTCCAATAATGCAGCAGGCTGATAACAAATTTCAGTAATAATGCTGGAACTTTGACAAACATCAGAGCAGATCTAAGTTGTCTGCATTGCTGCACGGGAAGACCAGAGACAGATTAGAGGACATTGAAACATTACAGTTAGCATGCTAGCATCAGTGTGATGCTACCAAGTGCATTACAGCAGTGGCATATATTCACATTTTAGCAGAAGTACTGAAGCACAAATACTTTTACATAAATGTAAATTCTGCTTTGATTTTTCTTTAAAAGAAGAAAAAAAAGTGACAAGCTAAAATTGCTATCTGACTGAGAAACTTCAAGGCTTTCAGGAGCCACAAAGTCAGTGTTTATCCCTTGGGAAACATCAAAGTCTCCTCCCAGTGGTTGTGGCTTTGAGATTTCACTTAAAACCACAAAGTTCAGCACAAAAGAATCTGTCAAGAGGTCATTTTCTTTGAATGTGTCCAAACGGACAAAAACCTTCCAACTGTGAAGCTATATTAGTTTATAGTGGCGCACCAACGAAGAGTTTACATGTAGAACAGCTGCAAGGATAAAAACAAGTTGGTTTAAGCTGTAATGGGTGGAAACAGCAGCAGGAACTGGGTTCCCAGAAAACCTGCTGTGGCTGCAGATATATTACAGCCAGCACAGAGGTATGCAAAGAATGTCTGACCTTGACGCACCTGCAGGTCCACTTGTTTTGGGAAATAAAATAGACGAGGCTGTGATACTTCGATGCCTTGTTGCAGCAATAGATCCTTTTCACAGTAGCCTCTGTAATGTGAAAAGTTTCACTTTTCATCCAACAGACTTTGATCACTCACTATTATCAAACATCCTGGGTGATCCAACACAGCTGATCACAGGTCAGTTCACATCTGGTATTAAAAATGGTCTCGTAAGTCTCCAGTAACTACTTATAGTTTATCTTTTGAAGGCTGACATATGAAACTACACTTCACTAAAAGTGTGAGTGAGACACTTAATAAATAACTTAAGTTCAGCTTTTAACTTAGAATTTTTTTTAAAGTCTACTCTTAAGAGTGATCTTGGGACCAATTCTAAGAAGTCTGATAAATACAGCCCCTGACATGACTCCCTACAAGCAGCTGAGCTGCTTCAGGGTTCCCACTCTTTTCTTGAAGTAGTTTTCCATGACTTTTCCAGGACATTTTTAGGACTTTTCCATCTGCTATTGTATGAGTCAAGTTATCACAACATAGACTAATAAATTCCACCCCAAGCTTTTGGAGGAGTGTTCTACAATTGTAGCTTATATATTGTGACGAAGTAGCGATGAAGCAGTGATGAAGCAGCGATGAAGAAGAGACAAAGCAGCAGAGATGAAGCAGTGAAGAAGCAGTGACAAAGCAGTGACAAAGCAGCGATGAAGCAGAGACCAAACAGCAACGAAGCAGTGACAAAGCAGTGATGAAGCAACAACGAAGTAGAGACCAAGCAGAGACGAAGCAGAGATGAAGCATCAATGAAGAAGCAGTGACAAAACAGCAGAGATGAAGCAGTGACAAAGCAGCGACGAAGCAGCGACGAAGCAGCGACGAAGCAGCGACGAAGCAGAGACAAAGCAGTGACGCAGTGACAAAGTAGAGACGAAGCAGAGATGAAGCAGCGATGAAGAAGAGACAAAGCAGCAGTGACAAAGCAGTGAAAAAGCAGTGAAAAAGCAGTGACGAAGCAGCGACGAAGCAGTGACGAAGCAGTGACGAAGCAGAGACGAAGCAGCAACGCAGTGATGAAGCAGAGATGAAGAAGAGACAAAGCAGCAGAGATGAAGCAGTGACGGAACAGCGACGAAGAATGAATCCCATTTCACCCCTTGGCCCCACCCCTTAGCCCTTCCCCTCTGTTTTGCGTGTTCATGTGTAGGGGTAGGGGGGTCTTGGTACATGTTAGGACGTAGGGGAAGGGCTAAGTGGCTATATACCCCTTCAAATGAAGATTTTTTGGGAGCACACTTCAAACGGAGGGGTATGAAAATCACCGGCAAGATGGCTGCTACTGAGTCTAAACCATCCACAAATATAAATATTTTCTGCATAGATGAAGATTAAAAAGTATGAAAACCGTTGTATTGTCTAGTTTAACGCTATTTTAAATGTTTAACGGTCATTTTCTTTGTAAAAAGCACATGAAAAAAAAAAATGGCTAGTACTACATTGACGCTTCAGTTACATAAACGCTACCAGGCTGAAAACCAGCAATGTTCTGTAGGCAGCCCTGATAATCTACTGTACGGTGATAGATGATCAATAACAATTTCGCAAACATTGCTGCTGGTCTTCATTTTCAGGGGTGTCCAGCTCCTGTCTTCGAGAGCCACAATCCTGCAGGTTTTCCATGTCTTCCTTCTCCAACATACACCTGACTCAAATTCATAGGCTTTTAGATTAATCTAATTTGAATCAGCTGTGCTGGTGCAAGGAGGCATGGAAACCATCAAGACAGCGGCCCTTGAGGACCGACTTTGGACACCACTGATTTACATGGAGGTCCTTTGTGGGGTAGAACACAAGCAGGGATGTCATGAACAAATTGAATTTGCTTGTTAATGTTAATCCATAGCTAGAGACAGCTTGATTTCTCCAGATTTGCGCCGACAGCTCAGCCCGTATCTGCTTACATACAAGCAGGTGGGATCACTGATGACGTATGTGATTGCTGAAGGGGTGTCCCAATTTGTAGGGGTTGACTTTCAGCCCTACCTCTCGGAGCTTCGTTTTAAGTGGCAAGAGCAAAGGGGAAGGGGTAAAAAAGAAAATTGGGATTGGGCCGAACCTGCGACAAAGCAGGGACAAAGCAGAGACAAAGTCGGGACGAAGAAGCGGCAGAGCAGAGACGAAGCAGAGATGAAGCAGTGACGAAGCAGAGCTGAAGCAGAGATGAAGCAGAGACGAAGTAGAGATGAAGCAGCGGCAGAGCAGAGACGAAGCAGAGATGAAGCAGCAACGAAGCGGAGCTGAAGCAGTGACGAAGCAGAGATGAAGCAGAGACGAAGTAGAGATGAAGCAGAGACGAAGTAGAGATGAAGCAGACACGAAGCAGAGCTGAAGCAGTGACAAAGCAGAGATGAAGCAGAGACGAAGCAGAGCTGAAGCAGTGACGAAGCAGAGATGAAGCAGAGACGAAGCAGAGCTGAAGCAGTGACGAAGCAGAGATGAAGCAGAGACGAAGCAGCGATAAAGCAGAGCTGAAGCAGTGACGAAGCAGAGATGAAGCAAAGACGAAGCAGAGCTGAAGCAATGACGAAGCAGAGATGAAGCAGAGCCAAAGCAGAGGAGAAGCAGAGATGAAGTAGAGGAGCTAGCTCAATGTTGCCGTTCAACGGCAGCTGGAAACAAACCTGTTTGCGTTCAGCCACAATGCAGAGAGAAGCAGAGGGAGGAAAAACCATTTTCCAGGTCAACTCAAGGTTTTCCAGGACATTTTACTCTTTTTCTCATTTTCCATGTGTTTTCCATGACTAGAAAAATGTTCAATCATTTTCCAGGTTTTCCAGGATGCGTGGGAACCCTGTGCTTGTTCACTCTACCAGTTACAGGGAAAGAAAGATTGTGCAAAATACAGCATCAAAATTCACAGGATGAATTATTCAAAGAAGCCTCTTTGATGTTAATTTCTACAGAGACAGTGAACAAATCAGCTCCGGAGCTCTGGATCTGTCCTGCCCATCCTGGGCTGGTAAAAGGCCTTGACCTGATCCAGCTTACTTAGAGCCGGAACTGTGCAATTTCTTGCAGCTCCTTTGGCCACTGCGAACACAGCATGGACGCTCCAGTACTCTCAAGTGAGGTCTCAGTATTCAGCACAAACACAATGACAGAAACAGCCTCAGCAGTGATGGGTAATATGATCCAATATCATTTTCTAAGGCAGAGGTAACAGGAAAGAGACTGAAATAATGACTTTAGTATGAGAGGAAGATTATACATGCAGGGGTGAGAAGATGATGTAAGAGACTAATTTGAAGACTGCAGCAGGGAGGGGAAGATCACACCATCATGGGTTTGCCTTTGGCTTAATCCAAGGGTATGTTTTTTTATTCACAACAGCACTTTACTTCATGCTGTCTCCAACAACCTTTCACATCTGGAGGCTTTAAATCCAACTTATGACCATGACTTGCTGCTACCTTTAAAAACTGAAAGTCAACCAATCCAGTGTGTGTAACAGAGAAAGAGCCCATAAAGAAGTACAGTGCGGCATAATAAAACATAGTTAGAGTTCACAAAAATGTGCGCTTGTCGGGAGCGACTGTGCAGACCCGAGACTTATTGTAGTGTCTGGATGGATTCAACCCCCACGAACAAGCACCACTGTGATAACCTTTCCTTTACATTACTGATGCACATAAAAGGTCTGCATTTATTCTTCAGTAGGACACAGTGAGGAGATTCGAAGTTTCATTCAAGTATTTATGAACAACCTATAAAAGGGTTTTGAGGAGTTATACATTCAATATTAAGTCATTGTGAAAAGGGGACATTTTTATGTGGAAAGGCAACTAAGTTGGAATTAAAACATTTAACACTGGTTAAATGTCCCCTTTTTAAAACACTTTGACTTTTACTGTATTTTAAAATCTCTGCAGCAAAAGTAAAGAATTGTTGTCGTATCATTTTGTGGTCATCATTAACAACCACTAGGGCTGCCACAATTGGTCGATGAATCTTTGACTATCAAAATAGTCGGTGACTAATTTAATAATCAACTGATCATTTATTGCTTTGTTTTTCCACTCAAAATTGCCATTTGCACTATATTGCCAAAAGTATTCGCTTACCTGCCCTGACTCAAACCAGCTCAAGTGACATCCCATTCCTAATCCATAAGGTTCAATATGACGTTGGTCCACCTTTGCAGCTAGAACAGCTTCAACTCTTCTGAAAGGCTGTCCACAAGGTTTAAGGAGTGTTTATGGGAATCTTTGACCATTCTTCCAGAAGCACATTTGTGAGGTCACACACTGATGTTGAACAAGAAGGCCTGGCTCTCAGTCTCCGCTCTAATTCATCTCAGAGGTGTTCTATGGGGTTGAGGTCAGGACTCTGTGCAGGCCAGTCCAGTTCCTCCACACCAGACTCTGCATCCAGGTCTTTATGGACCTGCTTTGTGCACTGGTGCACAGTCATGTTGGAAGAGGAAGGGACCAGCTCCAAACTGTTCCCACAAAGTTGGGAGCATGAAATTGTCCAGAATGTCTTGGTATGCTGAAGCATTCAGAGTTCCTTTCACTGGAACTAACGGCACGGTCTCACGGGTTTCCTCAAACGAACTAGACTTGAACGATCTGGATTCTCGCAGCAGGGGTCTGACAACACTGCGTGGTGTCATAGTTGTTTTCTGAAACGTTTTGAGGACGAAACTGTCGTCATCACACCGTGATGCAAGTAGAAAGAGACGGCAAAACTCCAGTCCAGCTGGTGGCATCACCACCTGTTAGAGTGCGATGCCACTAATAGACATTCTGTGCACATTCATGCATCGTAATTGACGTTTGTGTAAATGTTATTTGTTAAATGTTTAAGTAAAGGACGGACCCTCGTCAGTGCTGACCGAGAGAAAGCCAGCATGAAGGGAGCTCTGCTGAGAGACAAACAACTGCTGCAACAGATCCAACATCACCCCTTTTTCCCTCTCTCCCTCCTGCCCCCTTTGCGTCAAACGTTCCGGACTTTACAATCGTGCAGACGGCCTCTTCCAACTGTTCCGTGCTGACAACTGTTCTGGACGTTTGGCACGGTTGCATGGCGCAAAAAATACGGTTCTAATCCCTTTTCTTGAGAACGTTTTAATCGTGACAAAAGTGTCTATGTGACCCTACTCTAAGGGGCCAAGCCCAGCTCCTGAAAAACAACCCCACACCATAACCCCCCCTCCACCAAACTTTACACTTGGCACAATGCAGTCAGACAAGTATCGTTGTCCTGGCAACCACCAAACCCAGACTCCTCCCTCAGGTTGCCAGATGGAGAAGTGTGATTCATCCCTCCAGAGAACGCCTCCACTGCTCTAGAGTCCAGTGGCGGCTGCTTTACACCACTGCACCCACGCTTTGCGTTGCACTTAGTGATGTAAGGATGGATGCAGCTGATCACCATGGAAACCCATTCCATGAAGCTCTCTGCACACTGTTCTTGAGCTGATCTGAAAGTCATATGAAGTTTGGAGGTCTGTGGTGATTGAGTTTGCAGAAAGTTGACGACCTCTTCGCACTATGCACTTCAGCATCCGCTGACCCCGCTCTGTCAGTTCATAGTGTAGAGCTGGAGAATAACAATTTACAAATTGTAAAAACAAAAAAATCCCTAAACTTCAATTTTTTAGATTTTTTCTTCCTCCTTAGTTTTCATGAAGTTCATGTTGCCAGAAATAAATTAGATAATAATACTCTACCGGAACTCTGTTTATTGCCTAAATCCCAATTTGTAAATCTGACTTCTTCCTGTTTCCATCAGCTGCTGAGCCATTGCTTGCAAAAAGTTTGGCAGGCTTTTAACAACACAAGACTATTGATATAGTTGTGCATAAAATAAAAATCAGTATCAGCTGTCTTTGGCTGTATTAGAAATAAATTTGCCTGCTAAGTATTTTTCCATCATTTTAGGGTGTGGTAGTCTGAGCTGGGTTTGCTGTGTGTACTATGTGTGCTACTGTGTGCTGGTGTGAGCTCTCAGGTTATTTACAGATGTTCTCAAAATTATTCTGCTGTCTTGGCCAGGACACTCTTGGAAAAGAGATTTTCAATCTCAATGAGGTTTTCCTGGTAAAATAAAGGGTAAATAAAAAAAAAAAATTCATAGTCTCAAAAAATCAGTTGTCAGTGAAATAAGTTGAAATTGACAAAAGTAATAATAAATAAAAATTCTATGAAAATCAAGACATTGATTTTGAATTGTGGTTTAAAATTAATATAAAAATAAACAAACAAAAAAATCAAAAAAAAAAAAACAAGCGTGGTGGGGCTCTGAATCTAAAATTTTGTTGAGCAACACTTTGAGGCAATCACTGCAGTCAGGTGTTTTCTGTAATGTCCAATCAGACGTCTACACCTGCTGGCAGGTATTTTGGTCCACTGTTCATGGGAAAGGTGCTCCAGTGTATCTGGGATAGTTTTGTTGGTTTGGTTATTTTTTTATTATTATTATTTTCCACCACAATTCAAAAGCAATATTTCATTTCACTAAATTGTAATTTTGTAAATTTTTGTTTATTATCAGTTTATTTAGTTTCCTGTTATTTGAATTACTTTTATGAATTTTGCATTTTCTTTCAGTGGAGGCTATGAATAATTTTGAGGACTGTATGTGCATTAAGAGGCAGACCCTGAGGAAAAGGGGTGTGCAGAGAAGTAAGTGGGCTCTATCAACGCTGCAAAACAGATAACTGTGAATACAGGTGAAATTTAATTGCTAAAGGAAGCTGGTGAGATCTTCCCTGATCAAAGTATGGCCCAGAGATTTCATTAATACCTTAGAAAATTGTGTCAGCCTGAGGAAAAAGGAACAAAATATGTCTTTCTTCTTTTTTTAAGAGGTAATACTTTTGCATGAGTATTATTTTTATTTCAAAAGGGCTAAAAAAGATATTTACGAAACAGGTATTCAGATCCAGGAAGCTAAAGCTGCAGTGATGGTTTGGATTGAACGATTAAAGGAAAAGTTCATTGAGAATTTTGTTTTCCTTGATGCAGAATCACTGTGATTTTGCACTCTGTTAGAGAGAACTGATGCAGGTGGCCGGATCCATCCCGTGTTGGCACAGACGGAGGGCTGAATCCGCTGCGGCTGCTCGGTTAATGTGCTGCGTTCGCTTGGCAGCAAACAGTCACACATCCTGCAATTTCCTTATAAGATGAAGCCCGTATTCTCGCTGGGAGAAGATGTCACTGTGACTGACAGGAAAATCTGCTGTGCACACAAGAGTGTTGAAAGCTGATAAAGAGTCGGCGAATCAGCTGTAGATGCAGCCACGTAGAGGCAGGGGAGACTGTCAGGGAGTGGGGAAGAAATAAGGGGTCACCGTGCACTGAGGTACTTCTGAGCGAACATTTTACATCAGTAGCTGAGAAAAGATGAAGACATAAATCTGATAGCGCGAGGGAAACTGCACAGGGGATGTAATTCACCGAGCTCTTTGCAGTTATATACTTCTTAATGTGCTCCCTGAGGACCTCCTGCAGGTAGGTGCTCTCTCTCAGGGTTTCATTAGGCAAACTAAATTAATAAAATGGGTTTGTTTGCTTACAGATCTGCATGTGCATTGACTTTAAAGTAGGGGAAAATACTAATGTAGTACCATGAACCACTTGTAATACTCAAAGATAATGTATGCTTTCTGTTGTGGCTAAAAATACAACATTATGCATATGAATGAAGATAAAAAGGGACTTCAGCTTCAGGCCTCAGTGGTACCTGAGATCCGAGCGGAGCCTCCTCTGATGTAGAGCGGGGGAGCCTGAAAGGCATAGATGACATCATTCTCAGCTACGCTGGTTAGGTCGTCATTGTCGAAGAAGGAGCGCTGGAACCCCGTGGAATAAACCTCTGTCAGGATCACCTGTGGATCAACACATGATATGGTTTAGTTTCCTAATGTGGTGCCATTAACTGGTAAATCATGCAAACAGAAGCACACTGTGGGACTCAACCCTGGACAATTTCGCTTTGCTAGAAAGTTCGTTCCAGTGGTTGTCCTTTCATTCGTTCATACAGTGGCCAGATTTATGATGCACTGGATGTGACATCACCTTCTTCTCCTCATTCTTATACACCAGGGAAAAAAAAAAAAGATTCACCAAAAAAGATTTTTCACCAGATGTGGGCATCAACCCAAGTAATGCACACATACAAAGAAATTCTAACATTTATGTTCAAAAATTAAGTTGTGTTATATATTGAAATGACACAGGGAATAAGAATTGAAGAACTGAAATTGAAATACGACTTAGTGCAAAAACCTTTGTTGGTGATTCCAGCCTCCAGACGCCTCCTGTATGGAGAAACCAGTGGAATACGTTGCTCAGGTGTGATTTTAGCCCATTTTCTTATATAAATGCCTTCAAATCTTCTGTAAACTCGGATCTTCAGTTCTTTCCAAAGATTTTCAATTGGATTCAAGTGGGGTGATTGACTGGGCTGTTCTAGCAGTTTTATCTTCTTCTTCTTAAAGCAGGTGAGTGTTTCTTGGCTGTGTGTTGGATCCAGCCTCTCCATCTTCAGCAGCTGCAGATGCAGCAGATTCTGGTCCAGAATGTCTCTCTACTTTTCTCCATTTATATTCATAAGATATGAAGGCTGCCAGTACCACATGCTAAATAACAGCCCCCACCATGATGTTCCCACCTCCAAACTTCACTGTTGCTATGGTGTTTTTGGTGCCATTTCTCCTCCAAACATGTTGTATCCTATGACATCTGCAGAGTTCAGTTCTGGTCTCATCTCACCAGACTATGTTTCCCAGAATGTCATGAGTTTGTCCAGATGTTGTGTTGCAAACTTCAAACCAGCATCAACATGCTTTTTCTTCAGAAATGGAGTCTTGCGTGGTGTGCGTGCATGAAGGCCATGGTGGTTGAGTGCATTACTTCTTGTTTTCTCTGAAACAACTGCACCTGCTGGTTCCAGGTCTTTCTGAATCTCTCCACGAGTGGTCCTGGGCTGTTGGAGAACCTTTCTGATGATTGTTCTGACTCCTCTGTCTGAAATCTTGTGAGGAGCACCTGGCCGTGGCCGCTTTATGACGATGCCGTGTTCTTTCCATTTCCGGATGATGGTCCCAATGGTGCTCACTGGAACTTTCAGAAGTTCAGAAATGCACCTGGAACCAATGCCTTCAGCGTGTTTGCAATAATAAGGTTGCGTAGGTCTTTAGACAGCTCTTTGCTTTTACCCATCATGCAATGCTTCTTGTCTGACACCTTTGTGATGAGAAACTTTTTTAAAGGCATCAATCAGGACTAAACCAGCTGATATTACTTTGCACTGATAGGGGACAGGATTACTTTCTAAACACTGACAGACTCCAGCTGCTTTCTTAAAGGAATAGTTCACCCACAGAATGATGTAACTTTATTTTCCACTTCCCCTCATGGTGAGCAAGACTCTGGAGCACTTTTTCTATATCTCAAATGCAGCCGGCGATCAGGAAGGCTTCTTGTTTTCCCCCAACTTTCATATAATGGAGTTCGATTGTGCCTGAGCCAAAAAGGTCCATAAAAGTCCACAAAAACTTGTCAATATTCCTCCATACTGATCGGTCAATGTAATCCAAGTGTCCTGAGTGGGTAGTGTCCAGAAATTACACAAAACTATGCCATTTACTATATTTGTGGAGCCTAAATAGTTCTACATTGCATGTCCTGCGAGCACGCAGATGCGCATTCATGAAACTATGGAAGGCGCGGCAGACAAGATCGCGCGTTCTCCTTTTCTTTCTTTCTCTCTTAGTTTTAAATCAATATCCAACCCCTCTTGTGTTTGTCCCGGTTTGTCTGCAGCTCTGGCGCTCTTAGCACAATGTAAACAGCGAATTTCTTCTTCTACGCTTGTATTATCGGCAGAGTAGGCTCTGAATGCCGAGGCTTCCTTAGTTTCATGAACGTGCATATGCGCGCTTCGCGGAAGTAAGATTTACTACTGTTAAGGCTCTAAAAATATACTAAATGATGTTGTTTCGAGTAAGTTATGGACGCTACCCACTCAGGACACTTGGATTACATTGGACGAGCAGTATGGAGGAATATGGACAAGTTTTTGTGGACTTTTATGGACCTTTTTGGCTTGGGCACAATCAAACTCCATTATATGAAAGTTGGGGGAAAACAAGAAGCCTTCCTGATCTCCGGCTGCATTTGACATATTAAAAAAGTGCTCCAGAGTCTTGCTCACCATGAAGGTAAGTGGAAAATAAAGTTACATCATTCTGTGGGTGAACTATTCCTTTAACCTACCAGATCTGTTTGTCCTCCATTTCCTCATGTGTTCAGTACTTATTCCCTGTGTCATTTCACTATATTACAAATAATTTATGGATATAAAGGTTAGGATTTCTTTGTATGTGTGTACTTGGGTTGTTATTTTCTGGTGAAAATTTCATGTCAGTAGCTCTACTAGAAACATATTCTGAGAAAAAAGTTGACTGTACAATACTTTTTTCTCTGCTGTTCTATGGGAGAGGCTAAATCCGTTGAGATGGCCGCCAAATTTTTTTTCTCAAAAATTCAGCTCTGTTCGTGTGCCTGCTGCTCCTGGTGGAAAACCCACGCCAACCTCTATGACATCATTCCCTTTTATCTCTGATCTAGAAGGGTATTTTCAACCAACAGTGTCCAAGTATTCCTTCTCTAGGTTACCTGGTCCGGGGAAAGTTTCCCCTCGTCAGCCACCATCCTCCTCAGACAGGCCATCGAGCCAAACAGAGGCACGGCCAGCCCGACCCGCAGGTACCGCTGCCCCTTGGTGCTGAACACCAGCGTCACGCACAACGGCCTGCGGGAGACAAAGACACATCGTCACGGGCAGCGGGAACCAGAACGGCGTCGCCCTTGATTTCCGTGCCGCTTCTACGGTAGCCTCCTCTACAGCCAAGAGGGGACAAAAGAAGACTTTCATGAATAAATCAAGACATTTCTGGCATTAATAATAAATCATTAGGACTTAAGCTTTATGTGTGCAAAATAATGGAGTCTCTATTGCATTTTTAAAAATAGGGAACACTTGGCTTTGACCTCTCCGGAGGAAGCACTGACATGAGCTGGGTGCTGGGATAAAATAGTGTCTTTCAACAACAGCAAACTGGGGAGAAATGGGAATGTGTGAGGTCCCCGTCTAAACCAGTATAATAGATGGTCTTACAGGTAGAAGCGGCTAAGAAACAGTACATGGATGAAGATTTCTCTTCTTCTTTTTGTCACTTATATCTAGCTTAATGCAATTTAGATTTAAAAAAGGGGGAAAGAATCTAGAGCAACTACTATACTTTACCATACAAGTAAAAACTGCACAGAAAACGTGTGGTGGGGTTGAAACAAACGTTTAAAAGTAAAGGCCGACAAATATTAACAAATATTTCCCCGTTTTCATTTAAACTCAACCCCTAATAAAGATATATGTAAGCTTAACTGCGAGCCAAATAAACACAATAATACTAACCAGGTACCAGGATTAATTCAAATAACAGGACATAATATGAGTTCACTGACCATAAATCCGAGTCCAAACGAAAGCTGTGTTACTCTTAATGAAAATAATATAAGAGGAAAAGGTCTTGGACTTTACAACGAGAATCTGAACCAAGGTAATTAAAAGTAATGGATGTTGGACCTCAATGGGAGAGAACGGATAAATGGAAGACTGGCCTGAGATTTGAACCGATTAAAACAGCTTATTGAGCAAATACGACCTTTTTTTTTTAATTATATGAAAATAAAAGCGATCCAATGTTTTAGTAGCGAGCAGGGCACCATGTAGAGATCTCAATAATAGTACACGCATATAGCAGGTCAATGATTCTGAGATGCATTTGAGGGCAAGGCCATTTACTGTAAGGTTTTAGAGGTGAGCAACAAGATTTAAAATATCAATATGAAATCTAACAGGAAGCCAGTGTGGTAGGTTAACACACAGGTGGTGTTCATGGCTTTTTATCCTGGTAATGAGTTTAGCTGCAGCGTTTTGAATCAACATGAGAACAGAGGCAGCTTACGCTCAGAGCATCCTCAATCAGGTTATAAAAGACAGACATGCAGGCTGTTTTGTGGTTAGCAGTTTAAAGAAATACCCCCCCCCCCCCTCCTCCCTTTAAAAAAAAAAATTCAGGAGCTTGAAAAAAACAAAGCAAAAAGTTTTCCTTGAGCATTAAAACAGAGTATTAAGTATTAAATAAAGTACACTGAAAAAAATGATACGTTACAGCAATTTTTCAAAACTGATCCAATCTGTTACAACTAAATTAATTCGTTTTTCTCAAACTAAATTTATGATTTGGTTGAAACCATAAATTGTAATTTACCAGAAATCTATCTTTTACCTTAAAACAAAGAAATTGCTTTGATTCAAAGTAAAAATATAATTTATAACAAAGACACTTTTCACTTTGTTACAAACTAATTTTTTTTTATCATAGAATAAACTAAAAAAAAAAAATTGCTAAATTCCATAACACACTCCCCCCCCCCTTTTTTTTCTAATTTCTGATTCAGGATGAAGTAAAATTTTACTTATATCTTACTCATTACATTATTTTTAGTACCAAGCCTCAGTAGTACTTAATGTATGAGTCTGTGACTGAACAGCAACCTTAGCATCACTATTTAATTTTGTTTTTTTTGGGGTGTTTTCTTCTTCCTCACTCTGACTTAACATATAATTTTCAACAATTTCCTCTGAATGTGAACATAACAAAGGCAGCAAAGCACATAACTCAAATTTGTAGGATAACAATCATAAAAGGTTAAATTCCTGCTGAATTTGTATTTCCCATGAGCCTTTATGGTCAGAATATGTTGAGTTTTGAAAATAGCTCCACCCCCTTTGTTGTTCATGCACTCTAACTAGGGATGGGCGATACTGAAATTTTTCATGTTGATACGATACCAGTAGTATATGGCACTTTTTCAGCGATACCAATACCGATGCTATTCGTCCTTTATATGTATAAATACATTATAAATAATGTATAAATAAATAAATTATAGGGAATAAATAAATTATAAGTAAAACCTGAGAACAGAAGTACTGAAAAGAAACACTTTTAAAACAATAACAAATTATAGTGATGATAAAATTAAACAAAAATAGATTAAAATCGTCTTTCAATTATCAAATAACATAATATATACTAACTGAAATAATCAAATGCATAAAATGGAAAATGTTAAAATAGAAAATGTGATCGTAATATTACAAATTTACCAAAACATAATGTACAATAACCTGCATTAAACCACTAAAAGACAACAAATAATCATCATCATCACAACAGTAGCAGCATCATCATGACATCTGATCGACTACCATCATCATGTGATACGGAATCTGGCTGCTTTCATCATTTCATTGCCTAAAACTCTCAGAAGTAGACGCAAATTGCATGTTTTGTATCTGTACAGTGGTATCAGGATACTCAAAAAAGTATCGATTCCGATATTTTGCCTAGCTGGTATCGAAGTATCGACTCCAAAGGTATCGATATGACCATCCCTAACTCTTACAGTGTGTTCAGACCAAGCGTGATTTGGGCGTCAAGGGCGTCAGGGTTTCATGCAAAGTCAATGGCCGACGCGTCAGCCTTTCTTGCGGCGCGCTATGTGCGTCGGGTGCGGCGCGTCTAGGCATGTTACGCGCGTTTCGCGCATCGAGTTTTGAGATTTTGAGATTTTGAGCGTTTGACGCGCTCTACGCCAAAGTTCAGTTGGAAAATCTGAAATCTGACAGAGGAGGATAAACTGTGATCTGTGTCTGGTCTCAGTGTCTGAACGGTGGTTTGATGACCTGCTGTCCTGATGGGATGTACTGGGCTGATAATGCTGCTCTGCATCGGGACAGTATTTGTTACAGTTTTTCTCAATTGCTAAAACACTATTTTTGAAATGTCCCCTCACTTTTTCACAACTTTAAACACTAATCCCATAACTCAAACTACTTTCCCCAAATCTCTGCTTCTTGCTGCAAAAGGAAGTTATTGACTCAAAACAACATCAGGCCTCAAAAAGCGACACTATTGTCAAATCATGCCCCAAGCACAGCAAAATGTAGAACACTACAGAGCAGTCAGGAAACACTAGAGGGAAAAAAGGAAAACAAAGTTCTCAGAACATCATGCTGTCAAAAGGTTTTTCTTTTTTTATTTACATCAGGCCAAATGCATAATGTCTCAACACAGCGAACTCATAACATAAAGAACAAGAAAAGCACTCAGAGAGCACCGACCTCCACCAAGCAGCTCTTGCAATAATAAAGAATCCTTCAAAAATTCCTGGATCCAGAAGGTGATCCAGATCACCACCAAAATATAATGGGTACGTCTTTGGGCTGAGACACACGGCTGGTGAAAATTTCAGGTCAATCCGTTCGGAACTTTTCCGTAAAGCTGCCGACAGACAAATGGATAAACAAACCAATGCTACCAAAAACATCAACTCCTTGGTGGAGGTAATTCAGCAACGTGGTCGATCACAGTTGCATGGATTTCATCTGAAATGAAGGCTCTGCGTCAGACCTAATTTTGCCGCCTTACGTCCCCATCCTCGACCACCTCTGCGACCACCTCTTATGCGTACTCTTCCTCTGGTTTCCTTTATCCATCGCAAAATCTTGACCTCCCACAGCTTCCTCAACTTGTTTATATTGGTTCTATCATCATCTGCTAAAGGTGAAATCAATTTTGAGTCACTGTGTTTACCTGCTGACACCTGTGTCTTAGTTGTGATCAAAGTGTGCAGCATGTGTTCACCATTTTGCACTGCAAGTGCATCACAATGCAAATGTGTTTGCAAGCAGTGTCTAGTGATGTGAAACGTGCTTTAGGTTTTGATCACAAGGGGACTGATTTGATACCTCGGTTTAGGCTTCTGAAAAAATGGCTTTGAGAATGGGATTTAGTGTTTTAGCAACTGAGAAAAACTGTAAACTGGACCGGATCAGACGGCTGAAAGCGCCCCTCGCCAGCGCAGCTCCTGGAGTAAATGATGAAACTCATCACAGTCAGAACACCCGGAGTCATCTGGTGAACCAGACTCAGAGCAGAGATGCCCCACGACGACATCCCCTGCTTTAGCCGAGCCGCTTTCTCTCCTGCATCTGTCATGGTGCAGACAGACGAAAGGAAAAAGAAAAAGGAGGGGCTCCTCCCGAGGCGCGTCGAGCGCGGCTTGGCTGGACATCTCTCGCCGCGTGTCAGGGGCGTCAAGACACTGGAAATGAAGCGTCTGACTTTTTAGTGACCAAGCATCCAGCTTTGGGCGTCAGGCGCGATTTTGACGCCCAGATCACGTTTGATCTAAACACCCAAAGGCTGAAACAACTTAATAAATTTACTTTGAGTGAAGGTAAAAGCTCATTTCAGACTAAAGAGTGATTTTGAAGTCGATTTAACTCAAAAGCATTAGATTTGATCACCAAACCAAAATAATAAAGTTAGATCAATGTAAATAAGTCCGTCATATCAAATATAAACTACAGCCCAGATGCTCTTTTTACAGTGTAAGACTAAAAGGATGCGGAGGACCAACCAGTTGATGAAAAACATCAAATCATATTTCTGCAAAGCAAGTTATCAGGATGTATTTTAGATTTTCCTTTGTTCACATTTGAAGCCTCTAAACTGTTTTAAATGTATCAGATTTGCCACAACTTATTTTTTCCTCAAAGTCTGAAGAGCTCTACAACATTACTCAGCCAGATTAGAGAGATATTTGGAACAAGTTGATCCATGAGCAAACAGTAACACTGAAGCTGGCTCATAAACCACATAGAAGACAGTTTAAAATTTAAATTTGGGAGTTATCCACATCCACTTGGATCTTTAAACTTGTTTTGCTGTTTGAGTTGGAAAGTGGAGACTGAAAGAGCTAAATTCTTCAAGCCACAGCCCAAAGAGGCGTCAGCAGCTTGTGCTGTATACAATAACAACACAACCCATCTGCTATGCAACTGTTTCAGCAGGGCTTAAACCGTGCTGTCACTCATTCCCTCTGGAGATTGTTTGGTGAGCATATGCAGAAGTACAAAAATTACAGTTCCACCCTCATCTACAAGGGGCTGGCTCTGAAAGTGAGTCAGTCCTCATAGACTCCCATGTTAAAATGGACAACTTCACCCCAGCTTCACACCGGGTCCGTGCGTGCTGCGTTCTGGCTGCACAACAACTTTGCGCCAATCGGAAGATTGCCTGTGATTCTCATCCAAATGGTTAATTTCGTCCACACGTTTGTGTTTCATTGTTTCGTATTTCCCCAAAATGAAGATGATGTCATCTTCAGATAGTTTAGCAATCACAAATCTGCACGGTAGCTTTTATTTAGGAAACTACTGGATACTGGTCAGGGCCGATCTGATCTGCTAAAATGTATGTGGTCTGGGTCCATGCTCTGTCCAACATAGAGCAGGCGTGTATATTTAGCACAGCGTGACGGACACACACACACACACACACACACACACACTTCAGCGTGCTCGATAGACATGAAACAATTGACTAAAACAGCAGCGATTAGGTGTGCATGGCGCGGTCAAAGCTGAGGTCAGAGAAGAAATAAACATGTTTACAGCAGAAATAAACATGTTTACAGCCTGGTTCAAAAAATGATTCAAGGTTTAAAGGTGCTATAGAAGATGTTTCAGCATTTCAGAAAGCAGAGACTGTTAGTGAGTTTTTGAATAATGCGCAAGACCAACCTGCTAGATTCACAGCTCCCTCCCCGACCACAGAATAGCGTGCACGAGCCAGTCCGGTGTTTAGCAGACAGCAGCTACAGATTCTCCATCATGTCACACACGCAAGTAAACAGAATGTCGCCTGAACGTCGCTAATTGCTAGCAGAATGATGCTAGCTACCTTCCGTAAATGTCAGATGAGTGTGTGCAGCTTCCAGGTTCCAGCATTTCTCTCACCAATCAGGCACGCTCATTGATCAGTCTCGCCTATTACCCGATGAATTTACCGTCATTCACTCTACTACGGTCGTAAAAGTGATTGACGAGCCAATAGACAAATGATAAAGTTAAGGAATTCAAAGATGATTGGTGGATGTTTTTTCAGCTCCATTACTTTCTCAGCTGATGTATAATAATATTTAAATATTTAAAGCTTTAAATTAATCATAGTGTATGAGCTAGTGAACTCAATTTGACCAAATATTACAAAAATTGTTGAAAGAAACATCTTCTATAACACCTTTAATAGGTCAAGTTTACCTCCATGTCAACTGTGAGGGGGTGAGTTTTTTTTGTATAACTCATCCATTTAGATGTTATTTAATCTTGAAATTACAGATAATTAGGGGCGTGTCCTTTTGATTGACAGGCGACAGACTGGGTGCCGTTTTTAGCCGTGGAGGCTAATAGTTAGCTTCCTGCTTGTTCCCCAAAAATGGTGTTTTTTAGCTGGTCAACAGCAAGTCTGAGCGTGTCTTACCTTTAAACCGTCTATCTTCGTTCGTTTCAGTTCACTTCGGATTAGCTCGGTTAGCATTAGTTTTACTGTCAGTTAGGGCTGTAACGGTACACAAAAATCACAGTTTGGTTTTTCTTCAGTACAGTAATGGAAAAAAAATACTAACAAGTTCACTAAAATTTAACATCAAAGCTGTTTGTTTTGTCTTGGGTTTTTTGGCATAGCTGTGGTGACAACTCAGTCTCTGTTGAAACCTACAACACTGACTTTCACTAAAAACCCAACATACAAGACACAAGATTTTCATTTCAAATCCGTATTTCCAGTCAATCAGTGTGTTTACATGCAGCCAATAACCCTTTCATAACCGGAATATTACCAATAACCCGGTTGTGCATGGCCATGTAAACACTGTCAAAAACCTGAATATGCTCATATTCAGGTTTTTAAAAACCCGAATATTGCCCCTGGGTTACTCCTTTTCTGACCCGAATATTTGGTGATGCAAACGCGTATCGGAATATCTCCACTGAAAGGAATATTAAACTGTGTTCTGCGCATGTTCTATCTGCAAGGATTCTTGGTCTTTTGAGTAAACTACAGGGAGTATTTGTACCAGCGATCAGACGGTACTCTGCACGGCTTGCTAGTTTATATATCACCATGGCAACACGCATCCCGAGAGGAACCGGTGTGCAAACAGTTACTTTGCGGGGCTCCATCACTCATCTGGCAAAGTTTGGCAAAGGCAGGAAATGTCATGCCAGCCGGAGTCAGTGAACTTCATCATTCCCACCAGTCCTGACTGAGACCTTCATCCTGTTCGGGACTCTGGTGGAAATGGGAAGCGTGGATGTCCACAGCTCCAGCTCCATTCCTCTGTTCCACCACACGTTTTCTCCTTCTATGACCCGCAATAGTGTCAAGTACTGCTGGTGGGTCAGAACCAGACCAGCAGCGCCAGCAAAGGACTGCTGTCGGTTCCGGACTGCAGTCCAGCCGGCCACGATCAAGCCAACCGGCGTTATTTTGGCTGTAATTCCGAGACTTGGCTGGCTTGACTGCGGTGGTTCCTGATGGTTCATTATCCACTATCATCGTGACGTTTTCCATGTGTCGCGGTTTCAGTTGGGATATTCCGGCGGCAGCGGCGGTGGCTCAGGTGGTAGAGCAGGTCTGCCAATGATCGAAGCGGTTCGAATCCCGATCCCCCAGCCATCTATCATTGTGTTCTTAACCCTCCTTGCCTCCAGTGGGGGCCTCGCTGGTGTACGAATGTATGTGAATATTCCGGTGGTGGTTGGAGGGGCCGTAGGTGCGAAATGGCTGCCATGCTTCTGTCAGTTTGCCCCTGGGCAGCTGTTGCTACATTCGTAGCTCACCATCACCAAGTATGAATGAGGAGTGCAAGAAATATAGTGCAAGAATATAAATCTAATCCATCATTATTATTATTCCATCTGATTTCAGTTACAGATGTGGGCATGAACAAGTTCCTCCTTTTTCTGCCATGGGCACAATAGTGCCCATTCTCACTACCCTGCTAACGCTTGTCCCCAAATACGCCATCACTTACGGTGCCAAACTTGCGAAACACCTTTTCCAGCTTCATTCTCTAAACGTTTCCCCTGCACACAGGCGCTCTCTGTCATTAATCCCGCTGAAGGGCGCAGCGGCAAAAATTCATCCAACTATCATGTATACATAATAACTCTGTCTGCTCACACAGGTTATTCCTAATCTTTCAGAAACCGAAATATTGACCTTAACCCAAATTTTGATGGCATGTATAAACAGTCAATGATTCCATCTGTCTCAGTGTCATTAATCCATTCACCTCCACATTATTTACTTTTATAAAGTCTTTAAAAACAAAACAGCGTCTAAATCTACTGACTTTAATTTGTTTTCTGTGTTTTCCAGCCAGTCAAGCAGTCCTCCGCCATTAAGACAGCTGTCTTTTTGCCACTCGTGGGGCGTGACCGAGTCGTCACATGGCTGATGACATCATGTGCATACCCTCTAGTGAGCTTCAAGTGAGCGTGAACAGACAATCAAGCGAGAGCAGAGCCTTGGAGAGTTGTTAAGCTCTCGGGATGAGAAAAACAGACCACGGCTGTCAGAGGTTTAACTAAAACTATCACTCAGGACAGACGGGACCAAATTTGAAGCCCCTTATTCATATTTTAGAAATATGAAAACATAAATTATAAAGAAGTTCTTGATTATTCAATTAATTGTTTTTTATTTGATATGACTATCTTCATTACATTGCTCAAAGAAGTGCTTCTCTTCTATGTTGAAGAAGTTGACAGTTTCCATTCATCCACAAATATCCTCTGAAATGAAAACGGCAATAACGGCTGAAGGGGACAGAACGCAGTGTTTGGACCACAGCGAAGCAAATAAACAGTGTGTGCTTGTGGCTTACAGACACAACAAACAGACCGGTTGAGACTGAGCTGAACTCGTCACGCTGGAAAATATATAAAAAAATGCTAAAAAAGACAATCCATCTGTCTTCTCT